>OMLB01049088.1:27145-38302 GCA_900302555.1 Myripristis jacobus | reverse complement strand
TCTTTTTCTTCTCTCTTTTTTTCTTTCTTTTTTCTTCTTCTTTTTTTTTTTTTTTAGCTTTCTGCGGCTATGTGTGTTGACCACAGCACTTCTCGGTTTTGCTGCATAGCAGAAAGTAAAACATAAGCACCCCCACCTTATGGAGCTGTAAAAGCAACAGAAAAAAAAGGCCCTCTTTAGTGTAATTTTGGTCCGCCGCAGCAAAAGCCGGCTCACACTGCTAATTGAAAGGCTAGTCATCACCCCAATCAGCCAGTGCCCTTTGAAATTCCACGAGTGATTATAGATCTGACTTGGTGACCCTGTGTACAAATCCCCTATAGCTCTCACCCTCCCTGGTGCCTTCTTTAAGCCTGACAAGAGTGACCAGACTGTCAGGGTGAGTTTCCACTCTCCGCAGGGTCCTCATTATGCGTGACAGTGAAATCCTCACAGCTTTCATCTGTTCACACCTACTGCATTTTCAAGCAAAACCTCGACTCCACAGATCCTCCTCATTTAAACGAGACCACGTACGCGGTGTTATTACCTGCAGAACGGCGGGACTCGATTCCTCCTTTCTAATTGATCGGACAGAGCTCTTCAGGTGCAGATGGAAACAAGCCGAGGGCAGCTACGCCTTTAAATGAATGGAGCGAGCTCGTCCAGAAGCTCACGCCGTTGCCCTTTTCTGAGCTGACCCATCTGACACTCAGGGTTGAATTTCTCTCGGTGGAGGGAGCGGCGACAATGAAATATCAATGATTGCACTTTGTCTGTCAGGTTCAGCATGTGAAAGAAGGCTTCATTACCTCCTGGAGTGGAAATGCAGCGGTGGCAGCGCACAAAGAGGCAACGACTCGTCCTTTTTTAATGGTAATCAGGCTTTGTTTGGTGGGTGGCTCGAGTGGAGTGCTTCAATCATGCAAGACAACAGAGCCCACTCGCTTTTATTTCGGGGAGAGGCTTTTGTAAATTTTGCATTTAAGGTCACCAGGAGCGGCATGACTCACTCATTTGCCTGGCTAATTTGTCAGTACGGGTTTCCCTGCTGATCTAGTTGTATGCAGTGTTGTGTGTTTCACTGAAGTGTGTAGAGGAGCCTCTGTATGCCGTGTGTACCAGAGTGACACACTGGCAGACATACACGCACATAACACACATACACACACACATAGAAACACATTATATGTTCTGATCACTGCTAAGCCAAAGCATGCAACATGATAAGAACTTTTTTTTTTTTTTTCACATGAACACAGATGCATTACATGTGTCAACAAGAAGGCTGACCGATTTCCAGCATGGGAAAAGACCCTAACACTCTCAATGATACGCAAGTCAATGGGTTATGGGAGTGCTGCGTTACAGAATTACAGTTTGGTTACATGGTTATATTCATACATGACTATTTCAAACTTAACGTGACCACAGTGGGAGCGACAAGCCTGAATGGAGTGGACATGAATGAGGATGAATGCCATGGAGGTGTGGTGACAGTCATGTCATCGTGGTGTGATGTGGTGAGGCCATGTGAACAGATGATCAACAAATCACTGACAACAAAATTACAGAAAATCAACAACAGAATACAGTTTTTTAAAAAGAGAAAGACAAGAACAAGAAAAAGGAACAAAAAAAAAAAAATACACAACAGGGACAAAACCACAAGCTGCTATTTTAGCCCCAGAGAGTCCCGTTTGAAGTGGTTTGCTTCGGGGATTGGCAGGGGCGTCGAGGCTTTGAAAGGGTTGACAAGTTGGCAGGGACCTTCTGTTGCGCACTTTGTTTGTACCTTAGCTAATGGTCCCTAAGCACAAAGCAATCACCAAACACAACAGCACCAAACAACTTCTATCAAGCAGCGTTCACACCGCTGAACTCTGATCGATCCCCGTTGTATTTTTTTCCTCCTACTTTCCAATTTCCCCCTCAGCTTTGATCTTATGAGAGTCACTCCCATTCCATTTTAACTACCATCTCTGAGACCTGCACCTTTATTTCATAAAGCCATAAAGCAACTATTGAGACAACAGATACTATAGGAGGCCTGGGTTTTGAGTTAGGCAGCCTGACAGTTTATCTGATTAATGGCTCGATGATTTTTTTTCTTGAAAGTGAAGCAGAGCCATTGTGTGGGGAGCTCGCTGCTCTCCCTTCCCCCTGCATCTCCCTCTGTCCTATGGCTGTGGCTGATTCAATACAGTTCAGGCCTCTGAGGTCTTTAAAGCGTGATTTTTCGGCTGTGCTTTCTGGTCTGCAGCCTGCCGCCGCTTATTTTGTCCAGCACCACAGGGGCTATGATCCAGCATCAATACATGTTTGCTTATCTGGTGGTTTCTGCCAAGCTCCCACAATGCAGCAAAACAATTCAGTGAAACGTACAGTCCACAACAAACAAACCATCTTGGGCGGATGACTTAATTGCTATCGATGCGTCTTGGCCAGACAATGCAATAATTTTAAGTGAAACTTTTGTGGTGGAGTGCACTTGGGCAAATAAAAGCGTTGGCAAACAAACATTTGGCTCATCAATTCTCAGTGAAGAGCGAAGATAATGTCTTGTCAAACTCACATACAAAAATCACTCTGTTCTGGATTGTGTATTCAGACACATGGCCTCAACTAGGGCTGTGCACTAAAATATATTTACAAATACGCTAGAATGGAGTAACACCAAGGTATGCATTCATAATACATTATAAATGCATGACAAGTGCTATGAAAAGTATTCTGTTTTGCGACAATACTCTCTGTTCAGCGCCACCTGGCTCTAATATCCAATACATGTATATGAATATAGCCTCTTTTAGAGAAGCAAATGCTGTCTTTTTACACCTAAATCAGACTATTTGGACATTACCATTCACTCTTAATTGCACAGGGGTAGACTAGTCATTTGTACACAATTGGAGCTCAATATTTGACTGTGCGGGCATCAGCTCTGTCATTGTCGTTGGCTAATCTGACATATACAAAGATAACAGCATCATCATCCCGCTTTGCTTTCCAAATTCGGTGTCATTTTTTTCCCTAACTGCTCAATTTTCATACGGATAACTCCTCTGAGGACTTGACCATTGTCCAGGAAATGGGATTTCGCTCTGATTGATTTGGAGATTACCACTGTGCTGCAGTGGATTTATCTTGATACTCTGACAAACATGGCAACACTCAGTGGAAATGGCAAATCACCTCCAGTGCATCTTAGATTCTCTCAGGACTTAATATTACAGGCTCAACAGGGCCCATAACCCAAGCTGATGTGACAAATGACATTTAAAACGGTGCGGAGTCCCTTCTCTCTCTGTCAGCGGGGTGGTTATTTTTAGACTGCCGGAGAGCCTCCCTCTCATTTACTTTGGGGAACAGGAGGACATGGAGAGAGCTTTGCCGGGGGTGTCCAAATTGGCCCCTGGAACCCCTGAAGCCTTTACAACCACTTCAAGATGGGCCACGCTGCTGGGGTAGTTGTGCTGCCTCAGATCACTACTGTAGCACCACCAATAATGAGAAGCATGGTAACTGGCTGCAATTAGGAGCTGAAGAAAAGGAAAAAAAAGAAAAATCTTAAGAACTAAAGTTGCTAGTGTGACAAGGAGGCAGTCATCTTACCTGGGGACACAGGCGGTTGAGGTCTCCCCCTCTGGAGCCTCTGGGGCCGGGCAGCAGAACTGGTGGAGTACTGTTTTGTTGCTGCGGAAGGAAGAGGAGAGAGTAGGTCGAATTATGAGGGGAGTGAAAGTTAACTGCTCCTGATCTTCTTTTGCTTATGATGCGGTGGTGTACATAAAAATCTTGCAAAGATGCTTGGATGATGTACAATAATACTCTCACCCCCTAAATGTCCCTGCAATCAAAGACTAACTTGCTGTAGTTCGTAGCCGGTTACTATGAAAGTCAGCAGGTACAATTGTGGCTACACACCACCTATTTTCAGGCAGACCTTCAGGCAAAGAATTGTTAAGCCACTGTTGATTTGGATAGCAATCTGAAGTCAATGATGACCCTGTTTTTTGGCTACTGTTGGCTAGATGGCACAGCAATCCCGACAATGCTGGACCATGTGAGGTCTAACGCTGGCATGGACAGCAGTCAAACAAACAGGCCAAATTTGGGCCAGCTGTGCTATGATGTTGGCAAGGGAGCCCATTCACAATCTCAACTCGTCACAGTCGCCACTGGAGTTTGCCAGATTCTGAGAGGCTTTCTAGAAAACCAATACAAGTCAAAATATAAAGGAAATTTAAATCATGAAAAAATAGATTAGATGATGTTTGTGCTTGTAAGTGAATGGCTGAACGGTTAGACAGCTCTTGCCTTGGATTCAACCATTGTTCAACCATTGGGATTTCGCCTCCAAATTTGTACATCTTACATCAACCCTGGTATGTTCTTCATTGACACTTGCTCATCCGTCTGTATGTAAGTTAGCACTTTTCAGTCATTGGTACTAATGTGTTTGAGAAAAGAAAACCTGCACTTTACTGCTCCTCTACTTCAGTATTTTTTTTAATCAAACAGATTGAAGGAAATGGCTGATACATTAAAAAGTCACACCAATCCCAGACTTTAAGGGGAACTGTAAATTGGTCTAGTTGGAAATGTTAATTTATCCCCAGAATACACTGTGACATTTGGTTGGTGTTAAACAACACAGCAGATTGCTGCAATTCACTGAAGTGCTGCAACAAATTCTGTGTTTGGTACAGAGCAGGCAAAAAGAAGCCGCCTACCATCACTTTCACAGAGAGTTCACCGGGAGGTCAGGCTAAAAGAGCCCAGCCACAACAAGAAGAAAGACTCTCACACACACACACACACACACACACACACACACATACACACACATTCTGCAAGGTCTGCCCCATAAAGCTTCAAGTGCTCGAAGAAAGTGCTATGTTGAACTATGTTTTGACGTTAAACATAGCGGCCATTAAGCTGAGAAGGGTGTATGAATTAGTAATGTTATCAAATGCTCACTCATATAGTGGGTTTAAGGTATACTGCCATACGTGGAGGTGGTACTGATGATACAACCGAGGAAAAGGGATATGTGTGTTTGCGTGTGTGTTGCTTTTCTCCCTTCACTGCTGTTTATCCTCTTTTCACTCTTTTAGCCTCATCCATCCCCTCCCTCAGTCTAGTCCCTAACCCCCACTCCTCTCCTCTCCCTCCAGCCCTGTTGAACTGACTCTCCATCACTCTCTACATCTCCCCATACCCCTATTGTGGGAGCCTAAAGGCACGGTGTGTAACGCAGAGCAGGAATTTGCTCAATTACTCTTGCTGTCAGAAGATGTGGCTAATAAAAAGAGCAACAGCATTCTCCCATCCCTGGACACGGGGCATAAAGGAGAACCGAGAGGAGGGAGCGAGAGAGAGATAAGGACGGGCATGAAAGCAAGGCCAGTGTGCCTATGCTGATCCCTCCGTGGGAACTCTCCCACCAGCCAATCCTCCATCTCTCTTTCTTTCACTCCCACTCCTGTTGCCTTTTGATCTTCTGCCACTATTCTCCACCTCCCTCACCTCATTTCTCTTCCGCTCTCTGCTGCACCACCTCTCCGTCTCGCGGGATGGGGCAGTGAAAACAAGGAGACCTGTATGTCTTCTTAAGTACCTCATCCAAGGGCATGATTGCAGCCATACCTCGCGAGTCCTTCTGTCTGTTCCCTCTAAACGCCCCGCTCTCCGCGCTGTGAAGAGGACTATTTCATGACATGACGAAGCAAATACACAGGGCCCTTTGGAGATTCGTTCCCCGCTCCTTTTCAGACAGGCCTGCTCGGAAAGGCGCGTCCCAAATCGCTCACCCATGAAAGTACAGACACCACCTCTTTCCAAGGAAGGAGAGACACAGCGAAAGAGGGGAAAAGAGAGAGACAGGGCGCGCTTGAGGGGGAGGTGGAGGGGTATCTGTCAGTAACAATCGCAGACAGTGCAGGGAGGGTACGACAGCTAATTAATTCCCATTGTTAATGGCTCCTCTAATTGTGTTTGTCTTAATGACCATGACACTGCTATTGCCATTTTTTAATAGGTCGAGAACACAGACAGTCACAGAGGGGACAGATTAGTGGGTAGCTGTGCCGCACTGGAGACACTTGTTCACACTGATAAAGGATAAACCCGTGGAGGACAGGGTACAAAAATAATATTTCTAAAAATCAGGTTGATATGTTCATATTTTAGCATTTCTTAAAATCTAAATCGCTAACAATTTCCAGTCCGATAAAAACATTTCCCTGATAAATATGAACAGATCTCATAAAGAAGAAATGAGGAATGACATTTATAGCGGTCGGGAGATGAAAGCACTGGTGTCCTGGCATGCGTAGAAGCAACATTATTCTTCAAGATGGACAATTTTCCAAATTAAAACGTGAACATTTTACACTGGAATATATTTATGGCTCTCTGGCTACGGTGTCCGCCTCTTACGCATTCACAGGATCACTTCTCGAGTATCCACGTGCCTCCACTGCTCAACATTCATCTTTTGAAGCGCATTCTTCCCCCCTAACGGTTCCCATTTTGACAGCACGGAGGAAAAAAAAAAAACAGCACTCGTTTGAATTTAATTAATGGGTATTATTGGTGAGGAGGTGCATTGTGGGGAGCAGTTGTCTGTGATGATGACACACTGCTAGGTGATGCCCAGCCAAGGCTGAATAATATCCACACAGGGCCAAATCACGGTGGCAACCCATGCAGAAAGTAACAGGGCGGGATGATGTTTGAGTCAGTGATGTCAGCCGCACAGCAGAGAAACAGCTCACAGGAAGCTGCTGCGGGATGCCGAGAAAGAGGGACCCTCTCTTTTTCTTTTTAAGCACCTCGCTTTTGATTCCTCTTTACCCTATATCGCTTTCTCCTTTGATCTGCGGCTCCTCACATTTTTCCCTCCATCTCGTTTGCCATCTCTCTGATCAGTTTTGCTATCGCTTCTAACTTTCCCTTCAAAACCCGACTTCCAAGCCCATTTTTTTTTTTTTTTTTAATGACTTTGGTTGACGAGGGAACTTTTTCTAAAGGGCGCACCTGCTCGAGAGAGAGAGCGCACCACCACCATCCTGAACCTGGGTAAAAGTCTCTTGATGATGTAACTGCTCACGTTAGAAACAATACACGCAGACATGAGGATCACAAGGATGTATTTTAGGCAATCGTTCACTAGGATTTGGCATCTGTGTGTGTGTGTGAGTGTGTGTGTGAGTGTGTGAGTGTGTGGCTGCAAGAACAGAAGGAGCTATCCATGGTGCTGATTTTTTAAAAAAATTACTGCTCTCTCTCTCTCTCTCTCTCTCTCTCAAACACATACTTTTAACCCTTTGAACTGTAATTTTCTTTTGAGTTGCTTCAAAATTAGACAAAAAAAAATCCATATTCTGTATCTTTGGAAACCTGACATCTCCAATAGAATTTGAAAAAGTTTTGTGGGTCTGAACAATGGGACCAGCAAGGTTGAAGAGGGTAAATATTAAGTAAGTATACACATTCACATAACAGCAAAGGATTCAACTATTTCAAGATTTCACACATGCACACATACACGCACAGTTCACACACGACAATGGATTACACCAACATTTCCACGACAAGACATTGATACAAACCCTTCTGAAACCTCTGGTAGATGATACACACCCTTTCCTTCAGCATCATGCACACACACCCACAAAATCACAATCCCTCCCCTGAACAGTGCACACTGTTTGATCAATGTGGGTGTGGTGCTGTGGGTGCTGAAGATTAAGCTGCACTCTTCCACACCACCAGCTCAGTTCACCTCATGGCCTAAGCCCCTAATACCACCTATAATAAATCTATAAGCTGTTATAAGCTCTTCCACACTCTGGATCTGTTTGAGGGAGTGTAATCCACACACTGTGGTTTCATTGTGTTTTGTTTTAACTTCTCGTGTCTAATGTGTTTGTCGATGTGCCCTTCCTTGCGTTGAATTCTGCTTTACTGTGTCAATAGCACACTGGCTGATTCAGTTCAGCTCCAGGCGGAAAAAAAGATCTGTGCACGCTGGAGTGATACACTTTGAAGCATGGGGCAGAGACGGAGAGCGGGAGAGAGAAAGAAAGCGAGTGGGGAGGGGGATCAAAGCTTGCAATAACTGACGGATTAGTATTTCACAGACCATTTCCTTGGCAGACAGAAAAAAAAAAATGCTGCGATCATGTTCGCTCATTGAAATAACATAATGCAGAGTATTAGAATCTGCCCCTCAAGGCCGAACATGGCAAACACAAATAGCATTGACCTTGGAGGTAGCAAACATATTAACAACAGTCGCAAGTTGAGGCCATTTAGATTGCACGACTGCTTGGTTAAAGAGGGATTTGGGGTTCCCCGGTTGCCATTATTTCAGTTCTGTGTTATTTTTGATGCAACCTCTTTGGAGTAAATGCCTTTTGGAGTCAAGGTCAAAGCTGAGGCAGTCTTTTCCAGAAAAGAGGAAAAGGTAAAGGGAGAAAAGGGAAAGAAAAATGTTTATTTGTAGCACCAGTAAAATGTGATTCAGTGAATCCTGAGAAACATTTGTAGATAAAGGGTTTTTAAGCCAAGGCTCTCTATCAATAATGCATATCGATATTAGACCAGAAATAGGGAACCTTATTTTTTTCACATAAAAGTAAGGCATTTTAAGTTAGCATAGGTATCACTCACTCAGCGAAATACATTACACACATTACAAAAGCTTACACAAGTAACTTAACAGAACTAGAGCCCCTTTGATAATATAACACCAAAAAAGACACTCAAAATGATTTTGTAACACTTAACTTCCATTTGGCAAACTGGGGGTCCCCATAAGTGGCAGTTTATTACTGTGTTACTGGCTAAAAATGTCTAAGGCTTTCTGGGAGGAAAAAAAAAATCAAACACGCACATCCACACACATCCATAGTGATGTGTACGGACGTGCGTGTGCATCTCCATGATGTGAAAATTTATGCGTTAAGCATGTTTTGCTGTGCATGGAACGGATTGTTAGTCAAAAAATATCCTTGAACCAAGCCAGCTATCTCTTGAGCACTGCATCACACTTTTACACAAACACACTCACGCGCACCAGCACATGCATATACACGGCATACACACGCGAACACACAGATGCACATTTCCTTTTTTTGATCCTAAGAGCCCACCATAGCAAGTCCTTTACACTCACTTGCACACACAGTGAATTAATAGAATAAGCTTCCTTGAAAGGTTTACGTCAGCATGGACTTTTGGACAGTCCCAGGCGGCTTAGCTTGCCTACCGCAACAGAAAGTGAGAGAGATGGAGATGAGAGAGAGAGAGCAAGACCAGTGTTCCCAAGAGAAACCTAACAAAGAAAGGGGAGAAAACTTTTCATCATTGTACTCTGTCCTTTAGAAAGCTGCACCAACTGAGCGAGACTCATACTCTTTCGCTCTTTCTCATCTTCTCTTTCCTCCTCACCATGGCCTATTTTATTCGATTGCAGCATTTGCACATTTTGACAGGGTGTGCATGAAATCCCCATGTAGATCAGCATTTGTACCACTGCAGTATGAAACACACAAGCGCCCTCCACTTGAGATCACGGCTATAGTGCGTATGTAAGCTAGTGTCAAATTGAAACCCCAGGAGACAGACGGAGGGGGCAAGAAAAAGGAGGTGGAGGACGGCTGGAGGACGGTCATCCTTGCAAGTAATGTAATGTAAAAGGGTTACCGAAGTCACTACATTTCAGATTCTCCTGGCAGCAGCTTTGCACGACAGAAAAACACTGGAATTGCAGGCAGTGGGTTTTTCTTCGAAAGCAGCAATGTCCTGGTTACCCATGGCGCCGCTTTTTTCATCTGATCTCCAGCTGATGCCTTCACCACTGAGCAGTTTTATCAACTTCCATCAAGCAATGAGCCAAGCTGCACTGCTGCAGGGCCATTTTGGGAAGGAGCTGGCAGTGGGTCAAATTTCACAGATATTTCCATGCTTCACGCTGTTGCTTGACAGCTATCGGAAATGCGCGGCTGTCACATATCGGCTAGGGCATCGGCTGATGAGGAAAGGCCCGTCCTCTGGATCAGCAACAGCGGCAAATACCTTGTGCGAGGCAATAAATGATTTTCTTTTATCTTTTATCGTTAATCTATCTTAAACCTAAAATATCTATCTTAAATTAGATTACAGGAGGGGGGCATCACAGTGGCTCAGCCAATCGTGTGTAACATAAGGCGTGAGTCCTTATCGCAGCAGCCCAGGCTCGATCAACCCTTTGCTGTATGTCTTTTTTTTTTTTTTTTATTCCCTGTCTCTCTTTTCGACAATATAGCAGAAATGCAAAAGACAAAGTATTTGAACTGATTATAGGAGTGGTGATTGTCACACACATGTATTATCATACATACACATACATGTCGACAGGGCTGTGAGTCCATGAGAGTTAGTTCCTGTCCCCAGATCTCCTCCTCTCTGCAACAAGTATCCACATGAACAGTAATTTTACAAGAGCATTACACGGTAGTTAGTATTTTTCAGTCTCTATTTATGTTAAGTTATCCTTATTGGCCAAAATTTTAATGAGGGCACTGTAAGATGCCAGCATATGCACAGGATCAATTCACTCAATCACTGTTAGCATGTAGTATTACAGGACAATGCACAAAGGGGACATCACTGAAAAAAACAGTTTAGTTTTATTTCTTTCTGTCACTATTCCACTGGAAATAAACAGAAATGGGGTCGCCACGTGATGGCACAGCTGGGCCAGACTGGGCATTTAAGTAAGGAAATCTACATAAATAGCCGCCTTGGGTGTCAAAAAGTAAGAATAGATTGTCAAAGTATCACAAGAAGTGGGAAGAAAATGAGGAGGAGACGATGTGTAAGAAAATGATGTGGGAGATATGACAAAAGGACAAAAAAAATCTTTCCACATCATCCACCTCCAGCTGACACAATCCTACACTTGACTCATTCAAAGTCAATCTCCTCCTTATCTCGCCTCATTCCCCTGTTTGGATCTGCTCATGTCACTGCACGGCCGAGTCATCGGCTCCTCCCCCTGGCAGCGCGTACCTGATGATGTAATCGCGGGGTCAGGAGGCTGACAGGCAGGCGTTGATGATGTAACCAGAGCGTAGAGGAAGAGCAAGATGCTTTTACGGTCATTTGAATGTGATGAGAAACTAC
>OMLB01049088.1:0-17480 GCA_900302555.1 Myripristis jacobus | reverse complement strand
AAATGCATAGTCTCTCTCTCTCTCTCTCTCTTTTTCTCTCTCTCTCTCTCTCTCTCTCTCTCTCTCTCTCTCTCTCTCTCTCTCTCTCTCACTCCCTCTCTCTGTCGGAGAGAGGATGCTCTGTGAGGATTCCAGAAATGGTGCTGATGCAAGGGGGGGAGATCAGCTTCAGAGAAGTGAGGAGGCGGGGCCGTAGTGGACCGGTGATGTCAACACGCAGGGGAAACAGTGAAGCATGTTTTCCAAGTCCCACAAGTCAATCTGCATGGCCTATGCATCTCAGCCCAATATACCACACCCGTGGCACGCTATGGACGCAAATTAGACAGCGAAAAAAAAACATACATTGGATTATTTCACTATCTCTTCATCTGCATGCTAAACTCCACTGCGCACACTTTCTGTCGCTGCTCCAGTTTAGTACTTCTAAAGCAGAAATAGACGCAAGGGAGAAAACATCAATGGCTATCATTGACTCAGCTTTACTCATGTCATGGCCTAATGTTTTATTTTTCTCCTGGCGAATTTTCACACTGAACTGAAGTGATTGCCCTTGGTCACAAATTCATTGGAGTATTTGAAATTTGCTACAATGCAGTTGTGAAAACAATCTGGTTTCATTACAGCCAATTGCAGGCCTGTCTGCAAAATGTCACTTGGGCCTAGCAGATTATCATTTCACTCACAAATCTTATTTACCATCCAAAATGAATCATGCATGTTCATGGATCTGTCTAAGTGAACTTCTCCCCCTGTATTTCACAGCCACCTTAAGAGATAAAGCACCATTTTATCACAGTCAGAACGAGGTCAGATGGGATGCTTTTCCAAACTCATTTTGTCTTGCACAAAGTCTGGTGGAGATTGCTTCCAGGCTGCGCTGTGACTTCAGCATGTGAGTTAGATCAGCTGAGCTTGGCAATCCCTGCACTTCATGTGGACGTGTGGGATGATTAGCGTCACCACTGATGGTCTTTTTGTCACTGTCTTTGTGTGTTGGACAGTAACTCATCTTGGATGCCACCCCAGAGTTTTGGGAAAGAAGGGTGGAGAGTGTCTTAGCAACACAGTATGAAAACGACTTGATGAGATGATTTTTTAAAATTTTTTTAACTGATGATATTCTCCCAAGCACATTCAAATTCACTGTTTTCAGCAACTTTCCTTAGGTATGAAAACAAATCATGAAGTTTGGCAAGTGGTAATCACCCATGAGGAAAAAAAAGGGTTTTCTTTTTCAGCAGATGTGCAAAACTCTGCACTCCGCCCTCCCCCCCATTCAGAGACAGCAGTGTGAATTTCAGCAAATTGGATCAGGCAAAGGAGGATAGTTTTCGGTCTGTGACTTGGTATCGCTCACTTTACCAAAAGGGAAATAAACAAGTCAACCAGACGAATAGCATGTAGGCAGAGCAAGGAAAGGAAATGGGTTTTAGGGTGGCTCAGATGATCCCTCCTGATACAAGAGAAAATGATATCTCACTGAGAGAGTGCATGACAGTCTTGGTAGCTACAGTATAATGCTTTAAAGTTTCAGATCTGAAATTCCACTGCTGAGAGTGCCTCATTGTTATATTCAAAGTAGGCATTTATGCTCTACATTAATCTATTATCAAATGAATTACAATGTGGCTTAATGTGCACTGGGCATAATTAATCGTGTTTGTGTCTGACAGAAAGCTTTGCACCAACAAAATGATCCAACAGGCAAACTGATGTCATCTCTATTACATTTTTTGCCACATCTGTCACTTAGACTAACATCTTCATTACAACACAGCATTATTTATTCATAGTATGTCGTTTTGAACTCCAACGGGCGCCTGCCTTCAGTATGAGTAAATTACTGTTAATTAGTGTCAGAGTCTAATGAAGCGAAGGACAGTCTCCCAGAAAAAGTCTGACATTAATGATATGCCATGATTAATGCTAAAATAGCTTTCTTGTAAGAATAAAGAAAAACACAACAACTAGTTTTGCATATTTTGTTTGGCCTTGACAACCACATTGTTAAAAAAGTTTCATGAAACGCTTTTCAAAAGTGCCGGGATGAATTATAAATATCGTATGACCTTGAGATGGTGAAATATTAGGACCTCGATGGCGAGCCAGTGTGAGTGCAGCCAGGTCCCCTCTTCCATATGGCTGCCTCACAAGCTGCGTGAAGTGAAAAATGGCTCTCGCACCCGACCAGCAACACATAGCAGGACAGAGCCAAAAATGATTTTTGCAGAGGGATTGTAAAAAGCAAAAGGGTGCCAGCACTGACTTTGGCGTTTGGGTGAAATCTGCAAGGTCCAGTTTTACTTATTACGTACTGTCTGCTGGAAGAGCTGCAGCTCACCTTTAACACCAATTACCTTCTGGAAGATTCTGGAGCCTGCAAGGGTCACACATCCTTGATCTGAGACGACAAGGACAGGGCAGATAATAGGAGTTGAATAATGAAGTGTTTTACCTCAGCCACCATGCATCTGGGGATGAGTAAAACTTAGAGTACCCTTTAAAACGGCATTACAAATCTAGGCTAAGCATTCCCTTCATCTTTGAATTTCATTACATTTTGGGTCTGCATTACCCTGGAGGGGACCGGTGGTATTCACACTCCCATATCATTTTTTCTGATTCTTGAGAGAGAGAAGTTTGAAAGTTCGTTCACATTGTTAAAGTTTTGCCACTTCCTTGGAACCTCCTCCGAAACTTTTAATTTCAAAACAATGTGTTACATCAGTATAGGCCTGCTCCCCAGAGAGCTGTTGTGTCTTGGGCTTGTTGTTAAGTTGAAAGTAGACTGGCTGTATTTTCCTCTCTCATTATACAGTGGCGTTTGATGCATAGTCTAACAGACACAGACCGAGTGTACTGTTATGAACCCTAAACAGCTCTCTGAGCAAAAGAAACTTGTCTCTCGAAACAAAATGTGGCAGGGAAACTGTTTTTTTGTGTTACCTTCACACGCTCGTTTCATAGGTTCCTGCCTTCGTTTTGAAGCACCAGGGCTCTCAGCACATACAGTTTGCTCAAAGAACACACATCTTTCAAAAGTTGTAATTTGCTCTGATAAATCACAGTCATTATATCACTACAGCATTTAGACTGGCTTCTCCATTTTCACATAAAAAAGCTCATCTCAAGCAACGCAGTTTATTCATATTTCATTTACACTTTGCTGAAATGCACCTGACCTGCTTGTGAGCTAATTCGTGCCTTAAGATGACTCATTGGTGTTTTTTTGTGTCATCACTACGCTTTGGACATGATAAGGAGTAGAGAAAGCATAATGAAATGACGAGGGTGGAAGTGAGACATTTTTTCAAGGACCTTGCAGCATTCTGAGTAATGACAGCAAGAGCTGCGATAACAACAGACGACTACATGATAAAGCAATTAACAGCAGGTAAAGATTAATTACCTGCAGGACTACACTTCATTAGTGACACGCTGCAGCACTGCCAGGTGGGACAAGTGAGTCAGAGAGTCACTGACACCGCAAGCATCTGGTTAGGACAGCATTTTAAATGATCCAGCTGAGTGGTAACAAGGACTGTTTAGCTTTTGCCTAACATCCAGCTTTGTCATGGTAACACTTGGATGGATTGATTCCAAAACAATGCATCACCATTTTGGGTGGAAATTATGGTACCTGATGTTCACTGCTCAGAATCTGCAAAAGAGCAAATTTTCTTAAATTTATATGCAAAAGTTTCAAGGTGATAGCATCAAAGACACAGAATGTGCAATATGTTAGAGGTGCTAACTCTTTTCAATTAGCACACTAATGAGATGAATCCAGGTAAAAGCCATTATCCCTTATTGATTTCCCTTATTAAATCTCTGCTTATCACAAAGGAGGAGATGTAGATACAGATGGCAGACGAGTTAGAGAAGAATTAGAAGCTTTTAGACAACTGAGATGTAGATTGTGCAAAAGTGGCTGCAACTCAATATAATGACTATTTCCCTAATATGTTGTACATTCAGTGTAATAAACAGTGAGTTTTATTTTCACTCCAGCAATTATTTCGTCCAAGGTGCCACATTTTTCAAATTAATGTCTTCAGTTTGCAAACCGGAAAGCCCTTTGGAAGTATTGTAATGATTTGGACATTGTTTCCACTGCAGCTTGCAGAATCCATTGTGCTGCTGCCAAACAACGGCTGTTTGTGCAAACTGTAACCTCCGTGGCTGCACTTTTCCAATATCCTCCATGGTGGTAAAATTCCAACAGCCCTATTAATAATTTATTGAGCCAGGTTGTTCACACAATCGCTCTGGGGAGACCTGGGGCACGGTAAGCTCAGCTGAGCAAGCTTCTCCGTGTGTGATACAGTTGGTTTTTAATTCCAGTGGCAAAACATCAGCACTAACAGTGAGTTTGGCAAGAAACTTTCACACATACTGTCTCTGATTTACGACAAAGTACTAAAAAAAAAATGACAGTCCATTGATTCCCCAAAATTGTTTTTCTGACACTGAGAGAAGAAAGAATGAATTTTAAAAATAATAACAAAAACAAAGAAATTCCATGGACCTGCAGCCAACAGGTAGCATTTCTAATTTCAGGTTAATATTCAAACGTGATTTCTACTCCACAGCAGCCTGTAGTACTTTGGAAAGCCTCCACCTGATTAAAGCAAAAGGAATCTTTAATGGACGAATCTTGTTGACCCCTGATGAGCTTTGGTGTCCAAAACCAATACCCATCAGCCTGCTCTCCCTCCCCATTGGCTGAGAGCGGATCAATAATGAGCAGGGAGTGAGGCCACAAGCACCTATTGTAGATTAACTCAAACCATTAGAGGTGATGGGCGGAAAGTGTGGATGGTGCATTTCTGGGATTAAGATGCACAGTGGCTGCATAAATTACACGTTTGAGGTAAAGTGTGATTGATTGTTCCATTTTATTTTAAGCCTTTCCCATGATGAGGGATAAGGACGTTTTTTTTTTTTTTTATAACATCTTCCACATTTTTGGTTGAGTTGCAAATTTGAATATGTACTTACACATCCGCCAAGTATATGATGCCAAATGGATTCATGCCCAGGCTTGATTGTAAGCTTAGTGACAGACTTCTGTTCAAGGTAGTGTGGTCATTGTGTAACAGCAGTAAAACAATGACGACAGCAAAGCCTCAATGGAAATTGTTGAGCACACCGTTGCATTTTTACCTTCTTTAACAATGAATGCACTCACTCACACACAAATGAGCACACCCATTTTGACTCTGTAGCTCACCAGTATAGCAAAGAGGAGCAAAGCAAATAGTGCAGTAATACTGCATAAATCACAGCTGAGAAAAATCTGTCAATATTCCTCACTTCAGACCACATGGACTCACTCGCCTCTCTGATTTATGGATTGCCTCCAGCATGGTTAAATGTGCAATTTTCTTGGGAATATAGAAGGGATGAAGGACAGGGCAAAGGCCATCGTGTGTTTGTGGGATTAGGCCTGATGAAACAGCCCTGAAACAGCCATTAAGTGGCAGAATCACGCAAACATGCACCAAGAGACAGGGAAATGGCTTATTCCTGTGATCATCACCCCTCACCGCTCCATTTAAGAGTAAGGTGTGACATAAAAAAAACATTTTTTAAAAGCTCCCTTTGACAACTGCTGCAGGAAATGTGGAGTAATCAGAGCGTCTTTCCTCCAGGCCTAGCTCGCTGTCCTGAAAAAGATCTTTGACCAGGGCATATACTAAATTATACTCAGCTTTGCTACATGTCATTTTTGTCATTACAATAGATTGCAGTTTACTGATATTTTAAACAAAGAGAGTCGACACTAGTGACAAATATAGATTCACTAATAGAGAAAAGTTTAAAATAAAGTGAATGGGGTGTGCCTCGTATAGCAAGTATAATTTATTGTTATTGCAGATGAAGTGAGCAGAGGTTAACCCTTGACCTTATGGATGGGTCAAATGGATTAGCTATGAATAACAAATTTGTATCTTCATCATTTGTTTCCACTCATTTTCTGTCTGCAGCTTGTGAATCTTTCATTGAGGTTGAAAAGACAGTCACCCCTCATTTCGAATCCAATTAACACTTTTGCTCTGAGAGTATTGCACATTGTGTGTATGTGTGTGTATGTGTGTGTGTGTTGGCATGTGGGCGTATGTGTCTGTCTGTTTAAACCCTTGAATCTGCCAGTTTAATGCTTTTTTTAATGCTCCTTTCTGGTGTCATTACCTCCAAATATAGAGTATAATTCAGCACAGAAACGGGATTTGCCTCAAGCTGCTTATTCGTCACTTCCATCACCGAAAGCTGTGAACAACATCCAGCAGCTAGGGAGTGCAGCACGAGCTCAAAGGTCTCAAAGGTCAGAAAAGTGGACTTGTAACAGGAAGGTCGCCGGTTTGAAGCCCCAAACCAATTTTGAAATGTGAAAATGTGGAAATGTGGAACAGCAATAGGAAATAAATAAATCTCCCCCACTGCCTTTGAGACGCCCTGAGCAAAGCAAGGCTGCTCTTATGGAGCTGTTGTTTGTGCTGGGCTGCTGTGTGTAGCTGTGACAGTATGAAGAGTGGTGCACAAAGAGCATGCATCTTGAACAAACTCCTCCCCTGGGTAACAAAATGTTGAAAAATAAATCCTTCTATTAAAGTCTTGGGGGGAGATAGATATAAATATATCTATAGATAGATAGATAGCTATTATATTATAAATGAATTTTTAAAGCTGCAGTAAATCAGGACATTGACTCAGACATTGAATTGAATCAGGACAGTTCAGACTGCAGTTTTGATTGTTGCAGCTCAATCTCCATTACTGTGACTTCCCCAAAAACACCATATGTTTTTAGAGATACACAATTTAATCAATAATACCTCTTGTAGTTTTGCAGTGTCTAATGGATAATGCTATCCCACCAGTTTACACAGTCAGCCAGTTTTGAATGATCTCTCCTTGCATTATGTCCTGCCCCAGCACCCTGTTTCAACTTGAAATATGTCAGATTACAGAGGCAAGATGCTTTCAAAATGCCACTTCGCTGTGACTTCAGCCACAGCGAGCAGGTGCAGTGAACACGCTGCCTTGCAAAGTGACACTTTGACAGCAGACATCGCTATTACAGAGAAATCTGTCTAACCTGCTAGGCCACCTCACACTGTTTTCCAGTTTATTCCAATATTGTCTACCCAAAGCCCCCACAGCAATAAATACACTACTCATATATCAAAGATTAATGACATCAATCACACTCATCACCGGGCCGCGCACAAACACACACGCTGTGCACGCACACACAGCAAACGTGGCAGTCCTCTTTATTGTTTCCTTTGCAGCCTCGGTAGCTCTCTCATTTTTCTCTTCCTTTGGGTGATTCCATGGGTGAAATGAACTGGCGCTCCTTAGGGCCACAGCAGTAATTGTTTATTGTCAGGCTCCGCTTATTCCCTGTTACTCCTCTGTGGAAATGCGGTTGCTTTCCTCCTCTAACCGAGAGCAGCCAGAGGTATAAGCAGACAGAGAGAAAGAGAGATAAAAGAGAGACGAATAGAGGGAAACAGTCAGAAAGAGAAAGGGAGTGAGAAGCAGACAGATATCAGCTGTAGCTGTAGTTAACATGTGCTGTCTCTCAGTCTTTCCATCTATCAGTCAATTAATATCTGCCCTTTGCTGTCATGAGGGCAGCAAGATATATAATTTGCCTAAAATGCAGCAAAACTTTTGGCTTTTTGTGCAATGAAGGTATTTGTAATGTTCTTTTGCCCTTGCACACTGAGTATTCATAAAATTAAGGTTTGTGCTCACTAATGCATTTTTTATGGTGTGTGATGCGTCACTCCTCTACAGTGGTGCTGTGCCATTGACAGTAATGAGGGAATATTTTCTTCATCTTTGTAAATTTTGGCTGTTGCTGAACTGAAAACAAAAACAGAAAGAGAGGAAAAAGAAAAGAAAAAAATCCGAATTTAACAATTGTCAACTTGGGCATTTGGTAGCAGCTCTTACACTGCCAGAAAAAAAGGGGGAAAAAAAGAAAACTAATTCCTCTCAGACATTTAAAATTTGGGTTCTTAATGAAGAATAACATGTCCCAGAGAAATCTAAAGCCTAATGAGTCCACTCTTTACTCTCCCTCTCAATATTTACAGTAGCAGATAATGCAATTGTTGACTGCCACCAAGTGGCACGGGGAATGAAGTACAATTAAAGCCCAGTGCATTGCACCTCATCATGAGCAATAAAAAACTACATGTATAACGTGATGTTACTCATTTACACTTTCACCAATGTCGGTAATGTGGTTTTGAATTTAGGCACACTGGCTCAGACTGATATATGGCTGTCTTCAAAAGAATTTCACACAGAATTCCAGCCTTGTGACCTTTGCATTACCAGCCGCCGCCATGTGTTGATGTGACTCTTCAGGGTGGCACATCTGGAGCATTCGCACTATGCGAAGGACTCTCTTAAATGCCTATTTATAGTTATAATACACGTCGTGGCCTGTGTTGACTTTTCCACTGTCAGCGTCCTAAGGGTTCGTACAAGGGCAGACAAAATATCATGTATCAGCTTATCAACGCGAATGAATGACAGGGTGACTAGAAGCAAACACACACACACACACACGTGTACACACACCTGTTATCGGATCCAGATGCAGGTCGATGATAGGAAACACCAAGAGGGATGTGACTCTTCACCACTTTGTTTTCTGCGTAATTCCTAACCTTGGAAAACAGCACTCTTGCTGGATTGCACAACCCCTCCTCCTTTCTCCTGCACACTGTGTATGTGTGTGAGTGTGTATGTGTGCCTAGTTTCCAACACTTTATTACATGTTTCAGCAATGCATAAGCAGCGCTAAATACCAAATATATGCACTAAAGAAGTCCATATGTACCATATGTAACCTAATTTTCAAATGGAGGGCCTTGGGGTCCTTAAAGGGCCTCCGTGTGTCCTCAACAAATTGCTACTTAATTTTATTTTGCTATTTGTTGTGCTTAGTTTTCTAAAGATGTACATATTTCTCTCTTTTAGTGTTGACAGGTATATTTTGTGTACTACTGATCTGTAATGTCTGGATATTCTGCTGCTCTAACACAAGAATTTCAATAAAGTACATCTGTGCACCTATGTAATTTAGAGGAAATTATTAAAATGAAAAACAACAGCAGTTTATTTATGTTATCTAATTACAACATGTTTATGATATGTTAACATTTTATGCATCAGTGAATATTGTATCATTGTCCATAATCTCTCTGTTTCTCTAGTGAATCTATTTGTCCGTGTACAGCATCTAAACAATTTAATGCCTGACACAAAACAAACTTTCATATCAGGGTACCGATAGGGCAAAACCGCTTCAAATGGGATGCAGCTGCAGCTCAGAGAAAATCAGCTGGGGGGTTCAGAGCATGAAAGTGTTTGAAAACCCCTGGCTAAGACATCGACACCGACATCACTTTCACTTTTAAACCCTCTGTAGCCTAATGCCATCCTACATGTCTGTAACCATTAGAGGAGGTGTGTGTGTGTGTGTGTGTGTGTGTGTGTATAAGTGAGTTTGACACAAAGTATAGGCATGAGTCAACTGTGAAAGACCCCTCTATGCACAAGTGTATATATATCCACACAATACACAAAACACACTGATACATTTTAAGAGAATTTTGTTTCGGGATGCTCAGTAGGCCGGCTGTGAGGAGACACCTAATCAAACCTCTGACAAGCACCAACCCGTCAACACGCCCTCCCTTTGTTCTCAGCCCTGCAACCAGCCAGCCTACCAACCCACACAGTACGTGCCGACTGTTCTGCATTTCCATTGGTCTGCTGGCTATTGTTGGCATCTGTTATGACTTTCATACTTCAAATAACAACGGCTGGGTGACAACAGCCAGTCAACCCACTGACACACACAGAAACACACACACATGCATGCAATGTGCAGGGCAACAAAGCCAGCAGGATGTGCTATCCAGCTCAAGTGTTGCTTTTCCAAGGTTAGGAATTATGCAGAACAACACAGCTAAAAATACCGTGCCCAGGGTGTGTGTGTGTGTGTGTGTGTGTGCGTGTGGCAGTACCAGAGTCTAAGATTTGCCATCTGCAAAAAAATCACGCCCCCCTCCATGTCCTATCATCAAAATGCTCCTGAATCCTATAATTCATCAAAAGGCATTTCCACCATGCGTGACAAGACCCAGGAGTCAGGTCTTGTCTCATTTTCAGAGCTTCACTCGTTATATCTCATTAATTATTAGAATCTGAAAAATGAATGGACATCTATTGAAATGACACCTATGATGATGATCAAAGCTCTATATTACAGTCAGTCAAATGTTTTTTTACATATATATTCAAAATCCCAAAACACATCATAAAAAGATTATTATGTCCTATCTGGGGGAAAAAAATATAATAAATGAAATTTATCATTATTTGTGGATTTCCCTTCGCTTTATGCCACTTATATTCAAATTATATCACATCAGAGTTTATTCACTCCATATACGGATGTGTCTGCGATATCTATTTAAACATTTTGAGTCTGAATTTAGTTAGGTAACACCTGTCACACCCCCCTTCCCCTTGTGTTTTTTTTAATCCATCATCGGGTAAGCTGCTTTCCATCCTTATACACGCTGCACATGAACCACCGGGTGCCAATGAAATGAAACATGATAAAGTCACATAGTGATGGGGCACACCAAGGACTGACACAATATCTGTTAATTTATTTCCATTCTAAGTCTCTAAACATATGTAATAACAAAACATCTTCTCTGGTAATAAATAACAAGTTTCTGCTCATTTTACACTTGAAGTGCTTTTAGTCATTCCACTGGAAATGGCCATCAACCGAATGCAGGCACTGGTGATGCACTGGGGGTTTTTACGAGCCTATGACTTACATGTCTATGCCTGCGTTTATTCCTACACATTGTGGTCAAGTTAAAATGTTTCCAGCCGATTGGCCATTAAGATCATTTTTTTCAAATAACCTCCTTCTCTTTCCCTCCCCCAACCATGTTCCTCAGCTTCATCCTTTGCGCTGCTCTTCACTGAGTTTCTCACTGCGTTCCGCCAGCTGCATCGAACATCTTCTTGCGGCCCTCCATGCCAGACATGGCCTCCACATTCTTACGCCAGTCACCAACTTCACTAGTAAGCACCTGGGATTGAGGAGTGAGAGATTAACCAAACAGGAAAATGTATACAAACAGTAAATACCACAATTTGGCTAAACTTGAGTCCTGACAAACAACTACACCTGATTTGACTGTTATCACACCACTGAATGGATGTTACCAGTTGTAATCACCCCCACAGATTTGGGTTGGTAGGGCCCTACTGCATCTTTTAGTGGGACAGAGGACTGTTATCATTTATTCTTATTGCCTTAACCAGTCAAATGGGACCCTGAGGCAAGAAGTACCGTGGCATAATATAAAGACCAACAAAGTCAGTCTCAGAAGGAAGTTGTTTGGTTGGTGGATTGGTCATTTTTAGCTAGTGGACGTTGCATTAAGTTTTCCTAAGGAAACATGATGGTTAAGTTTGGAAAAGATCATGGTTATGGTTAAGGTGAGGTATTAACCCACAGCTGTGGGGGTGACTAGGACTGATAATATCTATTCAATGGTTTGAGAGCAGTCGAATCAGGTGACAACCAAGGCAAAACTGTAAAAAAAAAAAATATTTGATTGATTACTTAATTAAAAATGCTCTTATCACCTGTCTGAAAAAGTATTTCAGAATAACCTGCTTCACTACCTATTTAGGTATCTGATAAATCTCTCTCCATTCAGATGGTACTTTACTTTTCACTAAAAGTATGGTTGATTTTTTAGTAACCTAGATTTGGCAGAATGGTTGCTCTGAAAAAAAGAAACAAAAGTAAAGAGGGAATGTGCTAAATAATATCTAAAGTGAGGGCGGGCGCTGAGCATTGGGAGAGAGAGCAGGCTGCCATACACTGCACACTCTTTAATGCCGTCAGTATATTTTTCTGTGGTGAAAATTGACGACTAAAGTTTCAAAACTCTGTACAAATGTTAGGGGAGCCATCAGCTGCGCAGTCAGACAGGAGGATTGGGAGTCTTGACGTTGTACCTTGTCTTGTTTGACGTCCTCCTTCTTCACAGACTTGAGGTTGGCTCTGAGGTCCATGGAGCCCTTGTGTTTGGAGCCCAGGAGAGCTCTCATCATCTCGTCTGCTGACACCCTCACCTTCCTCAAGGCAGGCTTTTTGAACTTGCCTCCGAGATCCTGCACCTTCAGCTTCAGCTCATGGATCTGAAGGAAAGTGATGCGCTTGAGAACATGTCTGAGACAAATCGAGAAATATATGTGGGAAAAACTTTCCTTTATTCTCGTTCTTTTTCCGAAGTTCTCGAACAGGCCGTGACAGCCAAGTTCTTAATTTGTGTGGTGATCAAGAGATAAGGCATGGGCAATCAAACTTTAAGAAACAGGAGCAGCACAGGGCTGATTTTCCTCAAGAATATGGCTTTGAACTGGTAGTACACTTATGAACTATGGCTAATATTGAGTTTTTGATCTCTGGCTTTGAGCTAAAGAAGAGAGTTGTTTGATTTCAAAATATACTGCTTCTACTGCCTGAGCTATGCAGGATCATGGCAATTAATTGTGCATGATGAGAACATATTGTTCAGAGCAACTTACGTCTTTGTTGTGTTTGTTCACTTTGGATTCACAGTCATATCTCTCCTCATCCACAATGTCAATTTTTGTGTGAAGCTGCTTGCATAGATTCTGAGGAGAAATGCGTATTAAAAACCCAGTGTTTTCACAAATTGCTCATTCATCTGGTGACAAATAAGTAGAACATCTCCCTCATGTAATGCTCTTCACCGGCTGATGTCCCCCTGACACTTACCTGCAGCTCAGCCAGTGGCATTCCAGAGAGTTGCAAGGGGGGCAACTTCTCTCCCAGGTAACGCACTTTTTCCTCATCCCTTTCCTGCTTCTCCCGCTCCAGATCCTCACAAGCTCTAGTGAGGAGCAGGATCTGATTGGATAAAACAGACATCCATCATGACTGGCCCAAACAACCTGATGAAATGCATTAGAGAACTTGTTCTGTAGGTCCTCAAAAGAATAGAGGAGCTGTCATGGGTTTGTGAATAAGCTTTTTATTTCAATGTATAATAATAAAAAAATAATGAATATAAAAAAAAACACCTTATGATTTTTGTGAATTTTTATGAATGGCAATGAAAAGTCCATGACACATTCTCCTTCTTGATAACACCTAAAAAGATACACTAGTTCTACAATAGGCTATGCATCACAATATACTGTATAATGTACAAAATATCACAGCTACTCACTTTGAGGGAGAGCTTGCGGGAAGCAGAGATCTTTGATTTCGGCTGTGGGAAAAGGCATTTGTATTAAAAGCTCAAGATAAATGGATAGATCCACTGCATGCAGCATAAGTCAAAAGTTTCTGAGGTTATTTAGGATTTATTTAGGCCATCTATTAACATACAATAAAATATGTCATTGACAGTACTGTATAAAAAGCTGGAAAACTATTTGAGAAGACCTTTGAATGTCCAAGTCAGTGCCACTTTCTCTGGCCCATGTGAGAAGATAAGGTTTTATTATTAGGATGAAGTCAAGGGGAAAGCACTCAGAGATGCAGTCTCTCAGCTGATAACGCCTCTAGCAGATAACCGTGCAGTGCCAGCTACCGCCCAACATGCCAGGCCTTTGCTGTGCTGATGCCATGTGCATATAGGGATAGTCTCTCCTCTGTGGAATAGAGCTGGCTCACCTTATCCTTGGGATTCATGGCTCTGGATGTGTCACTCTCCTGCAATAGCCAATTTGGTCAAATAAGGACATAGAGCAGTGATTTTTTTTAGCTTGTTGATTTATTCTGTTAAAGAGCTAAATATATAGTATTCCAACAATCAAATGTCGACAAAAAAGTTATATCACAAATGGATCATGACAGCAGCACTACTACACACAAGACTTTCCTTACCTCACTGGGAAAGAATCGTGTTCACAGAATCAAACAGCACAAGAGAGAGGAACAGAGATGTGTGTGTTAGTTTAGTTTCGGGGTTACACTTCAAACCACTGAGCCGCAGTGTAATATGACCCACTGAGGTGCTACATAGTGTGCAGCCCTCCTCATCGCTTGACATGAGGATTAAAAGCAAGGACATGACAAGAACAAAGTCTGTCCTCTATATTCAGCATCACTTTGGTTTTAGCACAATGTCACTAATGGCATCTCAGCAGAACTGTTGGCAGATTACCTCAACAACAAGAGCCACATCTAACAAAACAAGCATAGTCTATTCAACTGGAGTCAAAAGCGGTGGATTTGTCATCCAAAAAGATAAAAAAAAAAAAAAAAAAAGATAAAAAAAAAGGACCTTTCATTAAGCTGAAGTATTTCAAAAATATTCAAACACTCATGCACTGACAAACACAGCTATTACCAAAGACAATTAACACTCAAAGTAAGTGGGTCTATTTTTTCTAACAATGTTAATTTCCCAACAGCCGTTCTGAAACCTTTGAGGGAAGAGATTACAAAAAAAAAACTGAATTTGTAATCTCAAGTAACAATGAGCATCTTCAGCCAGGCTTTCATTTACCAGCCCAGCTCAAGTTGAACTTATTTTTCAATACAACAAGGAGTCCTGCGAAATACTTTAAAGAGAATTCAGTAAAACAGATCACAAATTCCTAAATGATTCCTTAAACAAACCATTCCCCTCCCTGGGTTTTTTGGTTACCTGCTGCGAATGGGTGCCTGCAGAGGAGTGGAGCGTCAAACAACGGAGGCTAAAGACAATGGGAGGCTTATATGTGAGCTGGGTAGCAAGTGGGCAGCAGATATAGTGTCTGGTCCCAAGAATGCGCTGGCAGGAGACCTCTGAATGAGCTGGCAAGAAATATCACCTCCCCTGACATTGTGACAACACTGGGGAGGTGTAATAATAAATCATGGACATTACCTTAATGGTATTGTCCAGATATTGCCTCTTGTTGTTGGGCATGATCCCTCTGGCCTCCCTTTGAACAATAAAAAAATAACAGCATAATTTATATAATAGCTGAGTGTAATGATATCATCATATCTACTTTCACAGCAGTTAATGTAAGGAGTTTGTAATCTAAACCTATAGTGCAATTACATAAATGCCCACGAAGAGGCATTGAATTAATTCTCTGAATGATGATGCAAGTGAGGAGCATAATAAACATGCTAAGCTGTCATGCATAGCAAAAGCTCAGAAGCATATTCTAAGAATAGGCCAGGCCCCCTTCCCATTAAACTGCTCTCAGTGGTGGTAAAATGAATTTAGAAACACTGTCAGCATACATGATCAGTAGCAAATGTTAATATATCTTTTGGCAATATTTTCCATTGTGTTTTTTCGGAACATTTCTGGGTATTTAATAAGACGTGTCATTATGTACAAAGGTTAATCACAGACTATAAATATGAATAGTCATCAATACCACACATACAATTACCACTGCTTCCTGCCATTGCTGTCAGGATTTATTGTTGGGAAATGTGTGGTACAATATTATCAAGGTTATCTAATAGGAACTAACCTCCTACAGTGTTTCATCTGTTGCAATCATAGTAATTGCGATCAAAATGCAGGTTGTCATGGTTACACCGGCCCAAACGGCTGAAAACCACAAAGAGATTTGTGCCTTATGGTGAGTTTGTTTTGGAGAAGGTTAGAGTCAAAGAGTTGGAGGGAAACAGGAGAATGAAAACAGTAAATAGTTCAAGTAGCTTTAAATTGGAGTTGTCTGTTTTCTTCGTGGTCTCTGTGTTGAAGAGAAAGTGGATCTTATAACTTTAAAGACTTAATTTGCGTGAGATAAGATGGGTACAATATATGGCCTGACTGATGGAACATCTTCAGATTGACTTGACAAAAGCAGAATGGCAGAAAGAGCTGCCAAACGCATCGAGGGAATCAAAGGCTGCCCCTGAGATGGAAATGGATCCATCAGCTCATTACATCCAGGAGGAGCTAATGGCCAAGTCCAGGCTGGGAGCAGGAATGTCGCCAATATCCTCGACTCACTCTGAAGCTGCAGAGTGGATAATGAGAGACTGGAGGCAGATTCCAAAATGGACCAGAAATACTCCGAGACATTTGTCACGGAAAATGAAAATGAAGCTGCTCATTCCGTTGCGGACATTAAAAATGTTAACGATGAACAAGATGCCACAAACATGGAATTTCCAGCAGTAAATACTACACAGCATTCCTCGCAGTTTCCTTTCCACCCAAAACTGACAGCAGGTGATTTCAGTGATTTGCTCACCTTGAACCAGAGAGGAGGAACTAATCAGTGAAATCAGCTGGTGTGTGTTTTTGGTTGAATGAAAGCCTGCATGGCAGATGGTTCCTTCAACAATAAAAACATACCAACACCAGTGAAAACAGGGGTCCGTTTCACGAAGCAGGTTCAAAAAACTCCGAGTCTTACCCCGAACTCTGAGTTGATCTACTCTGAGATAGGAAACCGGTCCCAGATCAGCTGATTTGAGTTAGTTTAATCAACTCGGAGTAGGTTGACCTGGAGTTAAGCGCGTGCAGCACAGCTATAAAAAGACAGCGTCAACGGATCCCCTGAGTTGACGTGTCACCATGGCAACGGGGAAGCGTCGGGCTGCGTTTTTCACCCCAGATGAATTGGAAATCTTAATGCATTCATACAGCGAGTTTGAACATGTTAAAAAAAAGTGCAACACCGCTGCAGCGGCAAAGGAGAGGGAGACGGCGTGGGAGAACATTGCTGCTCGGGTCAATGCGTAAGTTTAAATGCAGTCCGTTGCAATCACAATAATATTACAGGGGAAACTGCTTGAATGGTAGCCTATTAATTTATTTCATTTAGGTACAATCCCGCGGGGGAGAAGCGCACTTGGCAGCAGCTTAAGATGAAATATAAAAACATTGTTCAAACAGGTAAAACATCTATGCGCGGTCTTATAACCATCTCCCGACGAATATTTAATTCTCTGCGCAGTAACACTGCACCTTCATCCACGGGGTCGTTGTTGAAAGGACATGTCATGTTCGTGAAAAAATGTCGCCACCTAACTACTAATGGACTTCTGATAAAGGCCTACTGACTGTTTTTTAATTATTATTTTAAATAACAGATGGCATAACTAATATGCCACGCCAAAACTCGCCTGCTGACTTACTGAATGAGGAAGTTAAATGCCGTGTGTGGCTGAAAGAGGGCGGACACAGAGAAACTCGAGGTTTCATGAGAAGGCTGGAGGCTGTTACTGCGGTAACTGACCGAGAGCTTAAGTTACCCCTCTCTCTCTCTGCTTTGACCTCCCTCTGTGAAACGGAAAACTCAGAGTTTCCCTCATTTCAGGGTTAACAGACTCAGAGTTTTCACTAAACCTGCTTTGTGAAACGGACCCCAGCCCTTTACCACACCCCGAAATTAAAAACGGTCATGAA
>OMLB01049081.1:0-15962 GCA_900302555.1 Myripristis jacobus | reverse complement strand
GGGTACAGGAGAAAAAAGCTTCAACTTTTTAACATTACCGTTAAACTTGTGTCCCCATCAGCAGCTCTCTCTGTCTCTCAGCCTCCCTGTTTGGACAAACTGAACGTGGCAACTGGCAACAACTGTCACGAGAGCGAGTTATTATTTGAAATGATCAAACGGCTGCTTCCCATCCTTAAATGTGATTGGCTGAGCCGCGTTCCATGCCGTTGTAAAATCAGTGTAACCCGCTGGCAGACCGCAGCACAACATATCCCTGCGCCAGTGGAAACGGACAGAGCGTTGCCTAGCAACCAACTACTCTGCGCTCAACTTCCTCGTTAGGTCACATTCGTTTCAAGACTTTTGTAAACAAAATGTCAGACTTTGTTGTGAATTTTGATTTGCTGGGTGGCCTGAGCCTGGATGAGTGGTTGGAGGAGGTGCTTGGTGTCTGTTAAAGGATGCTGAATTCACCACCAGCAACAATGTTTTCACCGGTGTGGTAAAGAAACTCCGCCGAGAAGGACGTGACAAATTTTCCCACCACCAAGCCATAACCGAGGCAGACTGCCAGAAGATGAAGCACTTTCAGGCACGAAGTTCAAACACACCTTGGGGGCTTGTCTGTAAAGTCTGGTTTGACGTGCAGCTTCATAGGGAACGCAGGGCGAACGAGGGCAACCGCAAATTAAAGCCCGACTCCTTCGGCATTCGCCACGACGAAAATGGCCTAAAATATGTCACCCTGTCTTTGAACGAATGCACAAAAAATCACAAAAATGCTGCCGAAAAAACACAGAAAGCCTGTGGGGATTCATATATGAGCAGCCCGGAAGAGCGTCTTCTTCTTCGCATTTGGCGACCGCGGTTGAAACGATAACAAACAGGAATTGCGTCACCAACGAAACTTTTATTTTGTAGTAACGAGTAACGAAGATGGTTAAGAGAAATGTATCGGAGTAAAAGTACACATTTTATTTCGGAAATGTAGTGGAGTAAAAGTAAAAGTTGTCAGAAATATAAATAACGAAGTAAAGTACAGATATGTGAAAATTCTACCTAAGTACAGTAACGAAGTATTTGTACTTCGTTACATTACAACACTATCTATCTATCTATCTATCTATCTATCTATCTATCTATCTATCTATGTATCTCTAATTTAATTTTGTCAAGAGGGTGGAATAAAACCTTTCAAAAATCTCCTGGGTTTCAAAGGTTTCATATATACACTCAATAAAAGTGACATGAATAAGTTAGTACTAGCAGCAGTCGTATTTTAAATCTTTCTCCTGAACATTCCATCCCCCTAACTTTAGACGTGCTGGCTCCGCCCTTGGGCAGGAAACCTGCTAATGGCAAATTTTAGATGGGCTATGAATTTCTCTGAGGGATTCCCTTCTCCCCAAACCAGAGTCATGACAGCACTCTGAAATCAAGCTTCAGTAAGGGCAGGGCCTAGCAGCAGTTCCATGTAGTCTGTAATCATTTTTACTGTATCTGTCCAGTCCCTGCATGCCAGTGTGGACAAGGAGTGGTCCTGCTTAAGAGTCATGCTTTGAGGAAACAAGCACATCACTCTTTATTCCATCGCTGATTCTCACTCTGACACTCAGTTTGGCTCTTTCCACTGAAACAAAACCCCCTCTGGTGTAATAAACAAAGATGACATAAACCTGCTGTTATCGCTTTTTGTTTCTCATAGTGGAAACACTTGAGTCATTCACTCCCCTCCCCTCAGCCGCAGTTAGCTGCCAGCAGTGCAGAGTTTTTCATGTTTTTTTTTTTAAACAGCAGCTAGGTTCACCGCAGCACTCTGGCACAGGAAACCCAGAGAGGGATGGAGTCACACATTACATCATCTCAGAGGCATGTGCAAACAATCTCAAAAACTGGATCTAATTAAAGGGCGCATACATATGCGCTCATGCACCACCTAGAGAACCTCTCAAGCTGAAAGGTTTGGAGATGTGGTCATGCTCAGCCAGTGTAAATATGAAGGTCCATATCCATTTTAATTCATACCAACTCACTAACACAGAGGAGCTATGGAATTACTTTTCAATACTCCTGCTCCATTTGTCCTGCTATATTTAAAAGATGTGACATTTCCATAACTAGACAGCATGCAAAAAAGGCAAATGGACTCAGTATTTAAAAACATTTATTGTTGAGGATGTCATATATTCAACAGTGCCTTTTCCCAGTCTTGTGGTTTTACAATAGTACATATTCCCTCGTCCTTGAGCCTAGACCTGGATAGGTATTTTTTTTGTTTTGTTTTTTTTAAAGGTACAAAAAGGATTTCAGTGAGTTACTTGCATTTAAGTGACACACATATAAAGTTGTGTGCGTGTATGTGTATTGTAAATCTGAGATGGTATTTTATAATTATACATATTATGGATCACAGAATATCAACAGGCTCAAGCAAAGAAGCAGTCCACTTTAGTAGACAATCCACCGGCGAGCACAGTCATGTAAAAGCAAAAGTCCACGAGGGGAAATGAGAGAAAACATGGTGGTGGAGAACAAATACAGACAATAAAACCCAAAGTACTGAACCCAACCATACAACTTTTGTCCAAGGAATGTGAGGTTGTTAAGATGAAAGAACGTTTTTTTGGTCAGCAGAAACATGATGATCACAAGTGATGATTTCATGCCAACATATTGTTCCTATTAAAAGACATTGACAGTATATACAAGTTTCAAGTAACTCCTGAATTAGTCTTGCTGTGCCCATCTCAGGCAGGTCGGTGTGTACCAAAGGAGGTTCAGTACTCACAGCATTCAATCATCTATTATGAAATAAATGACACGCCGCTGCTGAAAACCTGCTGAGTCCTATATGTTATGTGAATTTGTGTTTGTGTGAGTGAATGGAAACGCTCAAAAGGGCCGGTGGTAGAATCTTTTAATCTGGGGGCTATAGATCATTAAAAGAAAAAAAAAACTACAACTAGCTGCAACCTGAGAGGCAAGTGAGGGAAATTCACATAGGAGTTCCACCAACTTTGACACATCTCAGTGAACTCCCTTTGACATTTTGCTCTAAACAATGATGGTCCACAAAAAAAAGTAATGGCATGGTGCAAGCAAAACAATCAAAAGAATCATGATTTACTAGACATATCCAGATCACTGCCGTTAAGCCAAATGACTAGCTGATAAAGCAAACACCTAATCTATCAGGAGTCCAATATGGATAAATTAAGCGCTGCATGTGTTGGTCTTTGGCATGGTTAAGCATCAGAGAAGCCCAGTTGGTTGAGCAAACATTTTCAACACAACCATTTGTATGTGAGCAGACTAAGTTCCTCGCTGCTTCAGTCTACAACCGTTTACTATCTTGTACCACTTACGGTACACACCAGTTTTACTTGGTCCAAAATAAACTCTAGTTACAGGTTCCCATTAAGGGACATAAATGAACAGTAATGACTAACATCAGCATTTTAACAGTATCAAAACAAAAGTTTCAGCTGGACTAAAACAGCAAAGACATACAGTATAAAATTTTGATGCACTTCATATATATATTTATATGGGGGCTGAGCAAAATGTATCAACCTAACTGTGCCTACATGTAGCAGATTTTCACAACAAACTGTCCTCTGTCAAACTGACCACAGCATGAGGCAAGCACCAGCTAAGCAATGCCATGCACACGCCAACTGTTACACACACACACACTAGCATAGCATAGCAGCTGGCTTTACAAGGCAACTCCAAACAACAAGCCCTGCAAACCACCCTAACTATGAGCCAACGTAACACTATCTTTCTCGGACGAAATGGAGAAGAATATTCGTCTGCTCGGTTACAGCAGAGCTACGGATCGTCACCGCCCCACGCTGCTGGTTACATGGTAACACACAGCATCTTGTGTTATCGACAGCTGAACAGTCACACAAGGGTTGCTGGCTAGCAGCCACGGCTAAGTCGTTGCCATTCTCTGTGGGTCACCAGGAAGCTGGACTCCCATCAGACTGGTCTGGGCAGACGCAAGCATCGATCTCTGAGCTATCTCTATCTTTCTAATGACACTTGAAACTCTGGTGGTTAGTTATAGGGATTTCCTCTGGAATCTTCATACAGGAATGGGATAAAGGGATTCCTGAATGTTATGTTCATGGTTAAAAGCTGATGTTGTTACTTGGTTACGTTCATGTCTTATTTCACATGGTCATAGCACAGTATAAAAGAGAGAAAAAAAAGAAAGATCATACGTAGGCTCAGAAAAAAAGAAGCAACTGAAATGGAATGACTAAAAACTTAATAGATTTACAGCTTCAATAACAACATAATAAAAAGTATGAACATGTACACGGGAGAGGGCAATTCCAGTTATTTCCCTTCTTCTCAGATGTAAGCTCTGGTTGAGGGCGCCTTGCTCCACAGTTTGGCACAAGACTAAGATTCCACACAGTGAGATGAGACCAGGGGATTGGCTGAAATTATTCCACGTGGTGAGATGAGACAACGGGATTGGCAGGGAGACTGGATGAACTCCGCCCCTACAGGTCCCCTTCCACTCGCCTCCTGCGGACTGAACAACAGATACAACGAATGACAAAGTGACAAAAATGTGTTTTTTCCCCGCCCAGGCAGCGGACTAATGAGGAAGGAGCAATTAAGTAGGATCATCTGCAAACATGCGGTACCCCACGCAGCCTCTTAACAGTCATCGCAGAGACAGTAAGTGACTCCTGAGCTATGCAGTCACACCCATTTTCACGCTGTGCGGCAGTGAACAGAACACAATTAGTGACATATCTTCATTCTCAAAGCGGTAAGATCACGCAGTGTCAACTTTGAATGTGTTAATAGAGTGAACGCTCCATCCCAACACTGTGAAAGTAAACACTGTTATCTGGATGCACTGAAACAAACCGCAACAACACCCATGCATCAGACCTGTGCTACCGCCGCTCTGACAGGACGAGAAGCTACAAGAGAGAGCAGAGGTCGTCACTGAAGACTATGGGAAAACAGGAGCTTTCACCAACCTCTCCAAATTCTTTAAGTACATTGGGCTATTGGGGTGATGACCCTTAATAGAGAGATAGATAGATACACTTTCCGGACACCAAATTGGGAAATTCTTGTGTTACAGCAGCAGGTTATCCAGACAATGCACAAGAACAATAGTAGGCTACACAAAATATACTGTGCCTATCAACAGTAGAAGAGAAAGGTGTTGGCTCCCTTTGTCACCACCACTTTTTTTGTTTGCATATTGGTTCACTGACATCTTTGCCTTTCCATGTTTGTTAGCCTAATATGCTAAGAAAAAAAAAAAAAAAAAACTCCACACGGTGCTTCTGCTGTTTTCTTTTTCTACAAAAACTGGTCACATCTGCCATGTTTAGCTGGCGATTTTTACTTTAGGAGTGCAGTCCAGAAACTAAGAGCAGGAAGTTATTACAGCTAACCTGAAGTAAGCTGAGGCAAAGAGACTGCTGAAGGTGAGAGGAAGGGCTGTCCACTTTAAGAGACAACTACTCAGGTGAAGCCACACCCACAGTGTCTGTTTTAGCGCCCTGGTGAGGAGCTACAGTGGTCGAAACATGCTGGCTTTTTAATGATTTTAATATTTCTTTCACATTTCGTTCACTGGGTGAGTAACTTCTTGCCCAGCTCTTGCCTGGCTCAGCTCTTACAAATAAAACATGGGCCACAGAAACACCAAAGTGTGTAGGAGTCATTTGGGATCCTTATCTTTTGGACAAGGATGTAAAAGTGTGTGTATGTGCGTGCGTGTGTGTGTGCAAGTCGTACCCAGGTCGTTGTTCTTAGTGATGGCTGCGGCAGCTCTGGAGCGCGGTCCTTGCTGAGTGAAGTGGTAGCCAAACTTCACTATGCTGTTGTTCTCTTCCAACATTTTAGCTATCTCCATCTCTACAGTAGTACCCAGCTGCTGCCTCTGAAACACACGTGCAACACAGCAGTGAGCGGTTTATATTTACACACCAGATTAAGAAATTCACCTTTTCAGTGGCCAGTTTCAGTGATTTTTATAGGGCCAACAGAGGAAGTATTTTCTTCTACTGTTGACTACACTCAACCAACTTTTTCTATTTCTATTATTACTAGTCATTTTATGAGTAGTTGTGCAATACATGTCTCATCCAGATAACACTGGAAAGAATTCCCCAGTCACAGGTTCCTAGGACTTCCCTCCAGTGGCCCATAGGGCACAGCATTCACATTTACAACTTAAAAAAAAAAAACAAAAAACATAACAAAACAAAAATGTAAACAGAGTGCAATTTAAAAAGGAGACCACTAATTATCACAGACATTTTTGGCCCCTTCATTTTTCATTTCACAGGGATTCTATAGACTTGCAAGGTTATTTTTGCCCCAAGCGCCAGGTTCTCTCTGACAGTGGTGTGTGCCCACAGCTGTGCATGTGTCCTCAAAGAGTGTGATACCTGGTTGTCTATCTTGATCTCTGTGAGCGTGTCGTTGTCTCTCAACGCGTCAACCAGGGCCTGCACTCCAGCCCCAGTGATGAAGTTGGACTCCAGGTTCAAGCTACGCAACGTCTTGTTCTCCCTCAGCATTTCACTGAATGCCTAGGATTTCAGGAGGAGAAAGCAAGGATGTGGAAAAACTCTACATTCAGTTTTCAGTTTTCCATTTTAAATTAGGATCCTGGCTTTCAATGTTTATGTGAACAAGTTAATTGAGATAAAAGGGTTATTGTGCCACTTTCTGTTTCATAAAAATCATTAATCTGTTGATCATTTTCTCGATTACTCGATTAACTGTGTGGTCAATAAAACATCAGAAAATGGCTCATGACTCAAAGATATTTTTCATAAAGGACTACAAAAACCAGAAAATATTAACATTTGAAATGCTGGAACCAGAAACTCTGGAAATTTTCTTCTTATAAAAAAGAAAAAAAAAAGAAAAAGAGGATTAATCGATTATGAAAACAACCAGGGAATCATTTAATAGCTAGCATCTAATCAATTATTCGACAAATTGTTATCAGGTTGAATAACCATGATCTCAATATCGACCAAAATAATGGTGATAAGTGATTATGATTTTTGCCACATCCAGGCAACTCTACTAGATGCACGCACACACACACACACACACACACTCACCACAGCAATGGGATCGTTACTCCGTGTGGCTGCCAGGCTGAACTTCTTGACATGTGTGTTCCTTTCCATGGCTTTGGCGAAGTCCTTCAGTGTGGGAATTGGAATATTCTAGAAAAACAAAAAAGAAATGCTCCCATTGACACAGTGGAAGACAAGGAGATTATGCCTCTGTTTGTTTGTTTGTTTGTTTGTTTGTGTGTACCTTAATGTTGTTGAGGTTGACCTCTGTTACGGAGCTGTCATTGCTTTTTATCCTCTGTAGGGTTTCTTCTACATTGGTGGGATTGGGAGGCTCATCAAACACTGGGTTCATCTTCTCTCCCTTGATCACATCTAAGGAAAAACATATTTTATTGGACCCAAACAACTTCTAAATTTCAGTTTTGCAGAATTATAATTCTGTGAGAGTGTACTTACTGTTGTAACCCTCTTTAGTTGCCGTCCCATCATATGTCTGAGTACTGGTCACCAATGTGTGGACGCCCAGGATCGCTGAAAATACCAGCAAGTGATTATCTGGATGGTGTGGAGTTTGTGTGTGTGTGTGTGTGTGTGTGTGTTCTCCAGGGGGCAAAAAACCATCAGTGAGTGAATGAACAGTAACCAGATCTGCAGACAACAGAGTTATTCTGCCGCTCAGTGAGCTCTTTCTCTCCCATCGACACACGATAAAGGACAGAGCCATGGGAAAGACGGGCAGAGTAAAAGGAGCCAGTGTTTTACTGTCCCGACACAAACTGAGCACAGGAAAATAAAAGGACATTTCTCACTAGGACAGGACTGTCGACTTTTTTTTTTTTAAGCCATCATGCAAAGTCATGTTTCTAGAAGGCATTTAACCATGAGGTCCCCCCCATTTCCCTGGGGGATTCACTGACTCTTACCTGCAAGGTCACACAGTTCTGTATCTGTGGCACTGGACAGGGCTTCCTCTAATTCCGGGTCGAGGGTTGTGACTTCCTCCTGGCGTGTTTCTATGGGTTTCTCCTTGGGAACAAATACTTTACCTATGGAGGAAAGGAAAGGGAAGGAAAGGAAAGAGGGAGGAGGAAAGGGAAGCCAATTTAGTTCAAAAGCTAAACTCAATTGGGAGGGAAAATTCACTTAACCATCAACAGAAACAGAGGCAGAGAGTATGTGCAGGCTGGGTGAAAGTTTTAATAGATCTTACATGACTTCCTGTTTCTGTCAACATTGCAAATGTCAATCTGTTAACTCAACTTAGTCTGGTTCACTTGACTTATTATTCTTGTTACTCTCCAACAGTCCTTCCTCCTCTCCTGTCTTGTGCCCCAGTCAAGGGATCATATGATTGCTAAGCTCTGTGTGTGTGTGTGTGTGTGTGTGTGTTCGTGCCAGGGGAAACTACCAAATTACAGGTTCAAAATGAATACAAAACACTAGATATGCTTACAGCAGAAAAAAACATGAAGAGTCTGCTGCTAGAGTACTCATGGTGGAAAAACGTCAAATGATAAAATGGTGCTCTTTGGTAGTGAGTTTACAACTTGACTCAAAACACACAAAAAGACTGAGGCGCTCTTTCTACAAATCAGGCGCATGCCTTCGTCAGGGACTCCCTGACAAAGGCATTTTTCATTTTCTCCTTGTCCTCAGGCAGCACAGTTCACAGTCAACATGACTGGTTGCCACTGGCATCCTGTTGTAAGGGTCAGCCAGCGGACCACGTTAGGGCTGTCATATTTTTGTCTGTGTTATCGAAAATGGTATTAAATATCAATATTTCTTCTAGGTATGTTAAGTTAGAAATTCTGGTATTGTGACAACCATAGACCATGACACCCTCCGCTTCCTGTGATCTCAAATTTGCATTTCATTTTCATGTGGTCAGGAGGAGCTCTTCAATGTGAGCTGGGCTTTGTTTGTCTATTGTAATGTTTGTACACAATACTGCTGTCACGATACATGATACATGACACCTGTATTGGGAACAATAAGAGGGCTGATACTGTGTTCACGCAGTGTCAGAGAGATCAGAAGTCTGGCTGGACAACTTGTCCAGATGACTTGAGTGTCCATGCGTTTGTTCAAATTGGTGCAGAATTGGTGCAGCTGACAACTTCATAAATTCACAGGCTAACTAACATTTAGTAGATGAACTGAATAAATGTGTATAAAAATGTAGAGAGGCTCATATAGACCTGCAAGAAATATTACTGTAGAAACTTCCATGAAATCCATGCTTGTCAAAATCTTCCGTGTTGATGGCATTGTGCAGCGGGAGAAATCGCGCTATGAATGTTTTGTCCACGAAGGAAACTCATATTTATGATTATAATGATATGGCGTGAATGCAGTATAAGACCTCATGAGAGTGCGATTCTGGTGTTCTGCCAGTGTGAACATAAAGAGAACCAACTTCTGCTTCAGCTGGTCCACTTTAAGGTTCATTAACAGACAGAGCAATTTAGCGACTCCCTTAATCGCAACAACACTATGCTCTCTGGTGCTAGCAGGTGCAGTGGATGTAGTTTCACTTAATCCAGCCATGCATACTCCCACGTAAACCCCTCATTCGAGCACATATGAAATACTAGTACCCTTGTTTTCTCACTTGTCCAATGCACTCTGGTGGTCCCTTTCTCTGATTTTTCCACCTACTAGCTATGGCAAAACTCTGAATAACAAGGGAGGCGGGTTTGCATACCTGGCAAATGAGCCACTAGACAGATATAGCACAAAGCCTATTCGGCTCACAAGCATGAAAGCAGGCTATTAAACTCTTTTTGAAGCCGGCTTTTCACAATGATTGTTTTCAATGAGGAGATGTGGTCTGAAGAATAGTAATGTGTTGTTTGAGTGACCCTTAGCCTCCTGCTGTTTTACACAACACAGGTGGGGGACTTTTATAGAGCAAGAGGAGAAGGAGACAAGACAGTCTGTCCACTCTCTCCTCCACCTATCACTGGTTTATTCCACGTTCACACTACACGACCGTCACAGTCGTCAGATCGCTGTAGTGTTCACACTACATGACTGAGTGCTGACAGGGGGTCACACATTACAAGATCTTTCATCAGAAGGAATCCCGGACCAGTCTGTCTCCAATCTACGTTTTGTCACAAAAACTCATGCAAGAAATGGCACAGCAAATGAGTGGGTGAGAGAATGGATTGGGATGCACGGGCAGCACAGAGGGAGTGCAGGGACAGTTGGAGGTAAATAAATATTTTTGCAATGAAAACGTAGGGATTGCCTGCTTGTATTGTGGTTCATCAAGGACGACAAGGTTGCAAATACTGAACAGCTTGTGTGTATGCCAACATCATATACAAACTGTATTATTCTGCCCCCATACAAAAGAGAGATAGAGGGCTAGTGTGTGCATTTGTGTGTATGTGAGAGAGAACGAGAAAAAGAAATAACTGGACTGGGCTCATGAAGATGCTGTGGATGACAGCAAAGGAGCTCTGTGTCTTGCGCTCTCATTGGCTCATTGGCAGTAGCTCGCCACTGATAGATCCAGCTATTTAGCCTGCTAAATATTTGGGATGCGTTGGCGATGCATCTGTGAGCGTCTTTGAACAGTTCACACAGCACTCCAGTGCTGATTTGCAAGCACCAAACAAAGCTGATTTGCCTCTGATCTGGGGCTTTTGTCCAAAAGCTCCAAAAACCATCGGCAAGTGGAAAAATCACGGCTAAAATCGTGTAATGTGATCTAGGCATTAGACTTTCTGAACTCAGTCCAGCTATGACTCTCTGTCAGTTTTGGCAGTGCCATGGCAACTGATTTGAAGGAAGAGAAGGAAAGAGGGAGAAGGAAGTCATGCAACAATGACTGGAGTCTAAACTCAGCTGCACTGCTGGAGCGTCAAACAGCCGATCCAGTGGGTGCCGTCAGTCTCTTTACACAGAGGCACCAACACAACAGTCCCTCCCTCTGTCCCTCCATCTAAGTCAGTCAAGCCAGTTAAATTACACTAGTCTCCAGGGGGCTCTGGCACTTCCTGAAAGCCAGTAAACAGTAAATACAGTCATCAGGCAGCATCCTGTGCCAGTCCCTCTGGACTGACATTTAGCTCTTCAACAGCAAGCAAAGACAGCGCCAGAGAGGTTCAGCTGGCCATATGATCTCACAGGAACATGTGTAATGGAGTAAATGAAGGACAGCAAAGAAACATATTGTTAAAATGATGAGGGGGAAGGGAGGCAGTATCAGTGTGTGTGCCTGTAATGGGAGTATGTGCAAAAGCAGGAAGACAGACACAGGCAGGGAATGCTGGGTGAGAGCGGCTGTGTTTTGACACTTTCACCGGATTTCTAGAGAAACCAGAGCAGAGCATAAGAGGACTACTTGACAGGACAGAGGCGCTGTGTTTGTTTGTGTATTTCCATCACTGCAGAAACCACACCCTCAACTGTTTCTCAACAAAGATGATGCATATCAATCTTCAGTGGAAGCTTGCCTCAAGGCTGTTAGAGTGTGACACAGTAATGAACAAGTGATCTGACACAACGCAAAAACTCTGTGCATGCTGTCAATGATGTGTGCCTCGCAAACTCTAATGATACTGCATGCATGTCCTCCTCTTCTATAGCTGCAATAGCAAACCACAGAGTTCCTGCTTCAGGAGCACGATCCAGCCTTATAATTTACAACAAATCTGAATAGACACAATCACATATATAATGAGGAGTGAACATAAAGAAGTACCACTGGGAAGCACTAGCCAAGTACAATGACACATTTAAGGCTTGCGATGGCTGCAACGGTTGCCATGGCATTGAGGCACGGCTGTTTTGTTCTGCAAGAGAGAGTGTGTGTGTGTGTGTGTGTGTGTGAGTGTGTGTTGCTCTTCTTTGAGAAACACATTATTTATCAGCAGGGGGTGAACGCAACGAGGGGAAAGCGTCTGCTACATTCCACAGAACCACCACGGTGATGTGAGCTTTGCATGTTGTCAGCGAGCGCACATGGACACGCGCATGTACACGCACACAAACAAACAGGGAAGTATGATTTTCAACCGGTCAGGATCGGGGGCAGGGGAATGTCAGTTCCACATTTCCTGTTCAGTGAGGGAGTAATGTTTGGGTCTCCAGAGACTCCACTGAACATAATTTCAACCCGCTCATGTGCATTTCTTTGGATGTGCTCTGTCGTGCCGTCACTTTAAGGATCTCCTTTTTCTCCCCTCTAGAAAGGGGCTGAGAGGACAACAAATATGTCTTTTCTGAGGCAAAGCTCAGCTCTAGCTCCACAAGTGCCTAACTTTTCTGAGAGGTGAAAATATCAATAAACAGAGAATGAAATCCAGTGCTCAGCTGAGATACAAACAGGCCTTAGTAAACAGACCGATTCAAGACACCTTTACAAACGCCTGAATATTTATAAGGGATTTTATCTAAACCTTTCCTTCCTCTCTGACACTCCCCACCTCCCCCACACTGTATGTTGCATAAGAGCAGACACGCATTACTAATACCCATAAAAACAGCAGAGCAACAAACAGTCACCTATGAAACACACTCCCAGCATGAGCTAACTCTTCACTACAGACATGATGAGTGGGAAGTTGTGGACACTATAGGCCATATAGTAATATTACAAGTAACATCCCTCCTGGAGTTTGCTTTTTTTCTGTTATTACTGCCACTAAAATGTTTGACTTTGTGGTGTTTGTTTAACTGCTGCTTTTGAAAACAGTGAATATGTGATTGATTTTTCAGTGATGTTCTTGACTGATTTGAGCAGATTGTGGATGCTTGTGAGCTATGCAAATGCCACATACTTGCACACAACACACACCTTTTTTCTCCCCAGTGAAGGGCACAATGTCCTCTCTGTCCTTGTACTCCAGGGCCTCTTTCTCCAGGTAGTTGAGTAGGCGATCCCTGTCAAAGGGTCCCGTTGCTTTCTTAGCCGTCTGGTCTTTCTGACGCAAACCCGCTGGAAGAAGAGCATTCTGAGAAGCACAGGGAGACAGATTAGGCCAGTCAGTTGATCAAGAGGCAAGTATCAGCTGACTGCTCCCTGAGTACTTTAACATATACACCTTTTACAAAGACCTTTTACAAAATCCAGTGCATGTCAGTCCCGCTTTCTAAACGCTGCAACAGTCTCAGCTATTTCAGTGGCTTCAGATCTGATAAGCAGAGGTGTAAATGGGTCATCCACTAATGTGCAACCTGCATATGGTATGATGGTACAGGACGGTACAGGACATCCGATACATTTTAGGAATGCAATCCTAACTTCAGTTGAACTAACCTATGTAATATGATAAATCATCATCTGTGGAAGTGGTGGACTCTGACGTTTGTTCATAATATAAAATGCTATTGACTGGGGTGGAATGCCAAAGAAAACAGATTGTGAAACCAAAAAAAAAAGGCTGTGATACCAGTTAACCTGGAGGTGAAACATGCAGTCCAGGACATATGCTAATGTAAACAGTGTCACCCTCTTTGTTTCAGCAGGTAGTCCTTGGTGAAAACCCATGTAAAATGCACTTGCTTGATGTGATAGTACACTTAGTCTTCAATCCTTTTAACTGTTGTAACAAAAGGACTCAAGATGCACATGGTCATGAGATCCAGAAATAAACACTATGTTCTAACTGTAGTTTAGCATTTCCTGTGGGCTTTGTTTGGTTACCATGTAGGACAATTTGTCTCACTTGGGCTGGCTAGATGGAATTTAAATTAAAATACCCAGGGGCTGGGGGAGATTTCATTATACTCTACAGCTCCACTCACAAGTAAACACACAAACATTTGGCAGCCTGCTGACTGAAGTCTTGCGGCTCAGACTGCCCCCTCCCAACTTTGCCAACAATGGAGAAATCAAAGCTCAGATGCTCGCCCTCAGATCCCTCAGATACTCTGGGTGTGTTTACTCATGTAAAAAAGGATGGAAAAACCCACAAAAAAAAACCATTATGTGTGTTGACACCCCACTGTAATATATCATCAATCTGTGTTTAATGCATTCTAAAAATTATTTCATCATGGCAAGTTGTTATTTTTTTGGTGTACTCACTTTCGACATGCTTCTTCTACTTACTCTAGCGTTTCCTACATTTCCCTCAACTTCCAGAGAAAAGGCCTTTAATTTGTTGCTTTCGGGCACAGCCAGATGTATGAGCATTTAAACTGAGCTAGCTAATTAACGGGTTTACTGGCACGACTATGACTGAGGTGGCACTCAAAATGCAACTTGTTTTTTGGCTGCACTGAATTATAAGTGTTGCTGTTTCTGATTTCTCCCTATGTGATTATTGAATGTCAGAATGTCCAAAACATGAGGTTTATAATTGATGTTTAAGATGAGAATTTTTAATTTTTTTTCTGCTATCCATTGCTTTAGCTTCTACAGTTGGACAATCATCCGGAGGAGGAGGAAAATATACTAAAAAAAAAAAAAAATAACATGGACTCTGTAATGCAAGGAAGGCACATCGCTAATTCGCCTTATTCACCTCGGCGCCACGTTTGGTTAAAGACCCCATGAAATAGGCTCTTACTTTCCTGATTTTATCCAGTTTCTGTTGAAACAGGATGTTTGGGATAGTTCAGGGAAAGATCATTCACAAGGGAAAACCAACAGGATATCAGTTCGGGAGAGAGACACACTTTTATTTGAAAGGATGGGTGGATAAGAGAGGATGTTTAAAGATTTGTGAAGGTTTTATTGGTCGAAATTTTATTTCACACCCACTTGTGCAGGATGATGTTACCATTTAAGATGCTTTGTTTTACAGGAAGTAGAAGTCGTGTGAGGTCATTTCATAGGGACTTCAAGTGACATCACTCATGAGAGGGATTAGATGCATAAGTGTAATAGATGCCAATGTTCAGACACTGCTGTAAAAATACTACTGCAAAAGTAGTACTGCATGAAAATTAAATGCTAATTTCAAAGCCTTCAATAAAAGACTTCGGTTTTCATGATATAAAACAAATGACGCTGAATGGCTACTCTGCTGGTTAACTTTCATTCATTCTAAAGCAATAAAATAACAGTTAGAAAACACAGCTCGGCCATGGGAAATATTTTATTGTAACTACTGAGGCCATTTCCAGCAGTGACTGTGATAAATACTACTCTTGAAACAGTATTTTTTATAGCTAAGCTTTAACATTGCAGTCTGTGGCACTTCCACATCTAATGCCCTCATGACGTCAGTTAACCAAACATAGTGGTGAGGTGAATGACGCAAATTGGTGTTTCTAACCATGTTCAAGTGATTTATGATGTATTTTTCCTCTGTGAATACTAATTTTTTCCCACTAAGGAGCCATGAAGCTTGATATACAAACTCATGATGGGAGAAAAAGGTGACAGGTACAGTGGTAGACAAAAACCCACTTGTAAAAACCATTCAGATCATGTACCCCACTTTGGAATAAAACAGGTGACGGTGTGCTCAAAGAGACTAGGTTGCCTGAGCCCTCACCTCAGGGTCCATCTCCTCTAAGGCCGTCTCCAACTGTTTGAGTTCCTCTGCCGACAGTTTGTTGAGGATCTCATCTTCATCGATCTCCTTGTACTTGTCCAGGTCTTTCTTGTATGACAAAGCCATGGTAGCGGCTACAGCTAGCTAGACAGCGCACAACACCAGAGCACAGCCACACTGTTCCTCAGGCTCACAGCTCCGGACCAGAGGCTACCTAAAGACACACACACACACAAACACACAAACACATACATGATGAGAGAAAGAACGGGGCAGGAAATTCCATTTTATTTGGATGAACAAAACAAACTAATGTAATTGCAGCTTAACAATGGTTGTCGAAGTCTGAAACATCCCAGTGGAACAATAAAACAATAACAGAACTCTGATCACAGCTGGACTGGATAACAGTGCCTTGCGCTGACATTAC
>OMLB01049075.1:55222-71272 GCA_900302555.1 Myripristis jacobus | reverse complement strand
AAAATAATAATAAAAAAATTCATAATCAGATATAATAAATTATTCCACAATAATTATAAAAGTGTCTCCAAGATATTTAAACCTTGAAACAAACACATTTGCACAGCCATGTTCTTTTGGTTAATAATGTTTTGAATATGTTCAATTCATTTTCTTATTGCAAAATTAAAACCAGAGTTGATAATTCCAGCTGGAACTCAAACCCTGCTGTGGATACCATTCTCCACGGCATGGAAAATTTTCTTCATCATATTCAACATTAATAACGTCTAGGCATGTACATTTGTTTTCAAATTTTACAATAATTTACACAGTTTCTTAACTTCTCCTGTAACTTTTGAATTCATTTTTATGGTACTGGATCTACCTATCATCTGTATAGTCATTTTTGTAGAGCTTTTATTAAACCTTCAGTCAGGTACAAGAAAAACATGCTACAACACATTTCTCTCCCTTTTCCTTTAACCCTTTTTTTATTTTTTATAACATTATATATTGAGTTTTTTATATATATATATATATTATGAAGGGTTGTAAATACTTTATTAAATGTGAATTGCTGCATTATTAAATTCCTACTGTTTTGTTTGCTTGGATTATGTATGTGATGTGTTTGTTCATGTGTGTGAATACATGTTTTGTATGACATATGTTTGCAAATTTACAAGTTCTTTGTGTTTTATTTTTATACCACTTCACCATTTTGGTCTTGTATTTGTTCATATTTTCTCTTTTCAAACAGCACAAAGAGCAAACCCACCCTTTTCAAGCAGTGCCCTTCTCATTCACGTATACACACTCATGCATGGGAGGTGAAACCAGTCTGCCCAGTCAACCGCTCCACTGGTGCAGCTGGGGGTTTACTGCCTTGCTCTGTGGCCCCTCGGTTTGTAGAGAGAGAAATTCATTCTTCAGTGACATTCTAGTTTCAAAACAACCCTCCAAGTCACAAGCTCACTTCTCTGTCCCTATTTAAAATCTGATTGTGTAAGCAGACACTTCAGCTGTAAAAAAAAAAAAAAAAAAAAAAAAAAAAAAAAAAGAAGAAAAAAAAAGCTGGTTACATCAAACTCCAGATGCAACCTTTGACATCACTGGAGGCGGCGTCGCCAGCTGCACAAATAAGAAGATCAGCGGGGCCACTCTTCTCCAAAGGCCAAAAATGTCAGAGAGATGATGAGGAACTGGAGAGTGCAGCATATTACGAATGGCAAGAATGAGATCACGGCGCACACGAGAAGTAGGCTATTAATAACAATGATACTTTATTTATGTACCAGCAAATCTGTTTGCATTGTTTTTGACATCTCCCCTGCTTCTAAGCCTGACACTTACAGTACAGTAGCATACAATATTATCCTTTTTTTGGAGAATGTTTTCAATACAAAGATCCCAAGAAGAGCACATTTGTTGAATGACGTATTTACAAAGAATAGAAAATACTTCAAATAAAGAGGTGAAACAGAATCAAGAAGGGAAAGAAATATACAGGTCAGCTGAGTAGTATCTGTCACTGACAAAGCACAAGATGCTAAGTTTAGAGGAGACAAGTCCACATACAGTTTTCTGCGAGTCATATGTCAAGTGCTACAGCAACAACGATGCAAGAGTAAATGGAAGTAAGGGATACTTTAAATGACAAACACTTAAAGATTAACTGATATAGTAGGTACATCAATGAGGACTTTCTTAGAAAGGAGCCAAAACAATTATAACAGTTAAAAAAACAGAACATGAAAACCAAGAACTTTTCAGACTACAGCTGAAAATAAGATGCCTTTGATTCCAGGCAAAAAATAACTTCACAGTGTAGTATAAAACCAACCCTTTTTTGGGTCAAAGATGTGAAATATTAGTGGAGAGACAGCTTGTACAGTGCCATTATATATTGGATGTCTTCAAGTTACCTTCTGTCCACATTTAAAGCAAAACATAGGCTATTAAAGATGGCATGACAGCAATCAAAATTGAACTATGCAACATTGTTTGAAAAAAACAAAAACAAAAAACCTTTTTAACAATGGATTCAAAAATGATTGCAAAGAGGCCATGAGGGTTATCTGGACCAGAAGCTCAATTGAGACCTTTGAATATAAAGCTTTTGCATGTAAAGCACTGTGTACTGAGAGAAACAGGGCAACCTTGAACAGTAGCTTAGACAAAAGGCATTCATATGGTTTGGAGTTGCATGGGAACCATTAAAGTGTTAACCTGGCCCTATGGATTTTCTCCTGCACTTAAGAGGTTACTTTTTGTGTATAATCCTGATTCATGATGCTAACTTTCCATACATGTTCATATAAATATTTAGTTATATGATCACTGGCTGTAGCATTGGATTCCACCACACAGAACCTTTCAGAAAAGGAGAAACAGCAGCTCATCTTTCTTTTTTCCCCCAAAAAGAGAAAGCGCCGAACAATCTGAGTCTGTCCGTTGCATTTTCGACTGACATCATTCCAACCAGAGACCACCGAGTGTCGTTCTCTGCATTGTCTCTACATGCTGTGTGGTGACCGAGGCCAGAGCTGCTCACTGGCGCCCTCATGTGGAGCTGTAAAGGGCGATCTGCTGCACTTTGCCCAGTTCTGTGAGCAGCTGTTTCATGCGGTGCTTGAGCTGAGGGAGACGGGCCAGCGGTTCAGGGGGCTCCAGCTCCCCTGTGTAGTCCAGCCAGCTCTCCAACACTGAGGAGGACAAGCAGAAACAGAGAACAAAAGCTAAGCACATGGGAACACATGATTTGTTTACACTGACCCACAAAGGCTAAGACCCATTTCATACACACACACACACAAAATCCAGGAATATTACATTATACTAATCCGAGTCCATCCGAGGTGCAAAGCAATTCCCACTGCACCGTGTGAACCTGCCATCTTATGATTTCATATGGTCATCAAAAAAATCAGATGTGTTTGCAATCTATATTCAACACTAGACAACACAGAGCCCTGAAATCACTTCTTTTAAAAAGCTATTATTCATCTTATGGGCTAACCTTCAAAGTTATGTTGTGCCTTGTTTTTTTTTTTTTTATTCTGTGTCATCTTGTTTCCCTTTTATTTCTTTCTATGTGTATTTTTGTATTTGTGGTTCATATCTGTAGTTGAGTCTACATGTTTGCAGGCCATCCTGAGTATATAGACTTTTGCATACTACACACTACTGAAATTTAACTGGTGCAGTGATATTAAATGCCATTTTCCCAAATGGGAAAAATGTATATTTAATAAAAGAAGTTAAAGAAATAAAGCTAGTTACTGAGTAGAGCCTGCCACATGTCTTACCGTCCAACTCCCTTTCAATGAAGTCCATCCTGTGTGAGACTTCGTCCTGCACTGCGTCTATGTGGTCCAGCAGGTTGATCTGCCACTGCTGATGCTGCCTGCTGTCGTCTGTCGTGCCTCCCGGACTCCCCCCTCCCTCTTCCTTCACCTCAGTCTGGAACCATCGGCCGGCGTTTGAAGCCTAGAAACACACACACGTGAAACGGTCAGACAGATAATATTTTCATTACACAGAGTTTTAGACTTCACTTGTCATTGTATATCGGCTTTCTGCTAAATCATCTGACATCATTCATGCACACAAGTGATAATTAGATTCAGTGAGGCCACATGGAACGGATTCATTAAAACTGTATAATGAACAGAATGGGATAGCTAAATGAAAACGAGATTGCCAAAGTTGAAACTAGGGCCGAGACAAATCCATGAATGGCTTGAGAAACTCAATTATAAGAAATCCTCAGTTTAAATTTCCCTTAAGTCCTCCTCCTCACCTTAATCATTATTTTCAAGAGTGTCTCTAAACAGGTCCATGTGCATGTCAAGAGCCACTGCCAGCTCATTTCCCTCTTATTATCTACTGAAAGGATGTGCTACTGCATGCTCCCCACAGTGCTGATGGTCCAGTTGTTGGCATGCTACACTTTGAGTTAGAAATATGGAAACTTCTCTTTCATGTGGAGTTGTCAGTCGTTGCATATCAGCAAAAGGAAACATGTTAATCATTTCCATTGACCATCTGCCTTTATTTATTGTAGATACAGGGTGATAGTGATTGCATAAAAGATGCAAGACGCAAGACGTTTGAGTTTTCCAAGTGGATTGATGACTAAACAAGCAGAAGGCAGAGGTGAGCCAGGTCCCAGTAGGAGATGTCTACGATTTGGGAATATTTTTTTTCCATTTTTGTAAGAAAAACATGTAACAGAACTGTAAATGACTACTTTGTAAGTACTAAATCAACTTGATCAACAAGGTTTTAATCATACCCCCATTTCCTTGTTTTCTTACTTTCTTTTACTAATATAGTACTGGTAATGCTCCTTTTGTAATTCTGCAGAAATACTAGCTTCACAAACGATATGGACCCTCACTGGTTGTGTGGGCTACAATGCTTTTGAATAATTATTTCTTCACAGATAGGTAACAAAGTACCTGAAGTGCAATGAGAGGTGCTACACTGCTCGATAAATTGAAATTATTTCCTTGGATGCACCACTCATGCAACATTAATTGCACAACACAACTACTGTTGTTATAGAAAGATTTGGTATAGTCTTTAATAGCACTTAAAGGTACATAAAGCTTAAGACAGTTGCAGGTTGAGTTTGAACCGATGTGCCTGGTGAAATGAAAACTAACCTTGCTTGTGGTACTGAGGAGTTTGGGCTTATCTGTCTCCAGCAGGCTCCCGTAGCGCTGCTCCCTCTCCAGCAAGTCCTCGGTGCTCCTCATGCTGTCCTCCAGCTCCGAGCCCTGCCGGGTCTCCACCACGAGCTTCTGCTCCACCGCAGGGTAGTACGCCCGCGGCTTCTGGTAGCAGTGCTCGCTGCTTATGTATGAGTCTTGGAAGGACAGGTAGGGCGAGGAGGAGGAGGAGCAGGACGAAGAGGAGGTCGAAGTGGCGGCCGCGCGGCTCAACTTCTCCAAAGCGTTGGACATCAGTATTTCGCCTCGACTCATTTCTTCATCGGGTGCTGCCGGGGATGGGGCCGCGTCAGTGCCCGGACATGAGTCGAAGCTCTTCCGGGGCCGCTCCGTCTGCTTCCAGGGCTGGCACCACAGCCGCAGGTCAGGGTGGGTCTTGCTCCTGATCAGGCAAACCAAAGATTAGACTGTAATCAATACAATACATCTACAACACGGTTTAGTCTGTGGCTGATATTTCTTTGGTCTACTGTATTGTTTCAACTGGAATCATTCTGGACCAAAAAAAAAATCTTCCTCATTCAGTTTGACACCAGTAGGTAAAAGTAACAAAATACACGGTGCTGACAAGCCTCTTCTTTCGATATCTGTGCACTCACTGTAAGACGCTCATCTTTAGCTGCAGTCCATTGAGCACCTCCACCACATGGTGCACGTCCCCCAGCAGCTGGTGGGTGGTGGCGATCTTCTTGGCGTTTTGGTGAGAGTAGTTCTCCTCCAGAAAGGAGAGGCCGTACATGTGGCCGTTGGTCAGCCACTCACGGTCGTACCAGTAGCGCAGACTCTGCCTCTGACCTGGGACACGAGACAACAGAGTTTGAAAACTTTCTTAAATGTGTGAAGCATTTCAGAAACTTATCAAAGGTTAAGTCGCTGTGTTGCAAGAGTTGCAGCAATAAGTAAAGTAGTAGTAAAGTAGCATTGTAAAGTAGTAGACGTTTATGCTATGTGTTAGACCACACAGAACCCTGGATAAATGAAATACAGTATCTTCTTGTACCCAAGGTTGTAAGGTAAGAAAAAAAAAAAAATCACACAGACATAAGTCAACGCTTCAAGCTAAACACATGAATTATTCTGTTCAGTGGTTCTTTGTCACAACAACATGGTCCTCCCACAGTATTTCGTGTTAGCAGATAAGATTTCTAAAAGCCAGTGTAGTTTCAGTCACTACTATCAAGAACATCCCAAACTTTCCCATGCCAGTACCTAGAAAACACTGGTGCACTCGTCTGGGTAGCAATAGTCACAAAGAATCCACGAAGAACATGGGAATGACGACAATCCAAAAAAACTTCATCAGAACAAGACTTCATTCTAAGCACCATTACTATTTACACCCACATGTGGCCATAAATAAACAATCCTAGTTTTATACAATCCTTTTTTTGGCTACAAACAAGGAACATGTGGCCATAAACAAGGAGCAATGCCTGTTTAAATCCACATGTGGCTATAAATAAAAATTGTAAAAGTGAGGCTAAGTCTTGTATATCATCAAGTTTTTTTGAGGTGTTGTCATTTCCATGTTCTACCTGATAACTGGTGCATTTGTTCTCCTAAAATCAGCCATCTCTGCCCAAACTGAAGACACCTATATCGCTGCATCTTGTAATTAACACATATACTGTACTTGTGCACATACTTTTAAGGTAGGCTGTAAGATTACATTTCAGTCAGTGTTAAAAACAAAGGCTGAGCATGCTGTTCAGCAATAAAAGTCACGATTCACTGAAGTGGTAAAAAAAACGATTCGCAGTGTAATACAGCACATTCAGATTATGCACTGTTTGACAGAAATCTGTAAATAATGAATGTGTGTAATCTTCTCATCCTTGTTCATTGTTTACTTGCTATTTCACACTTTTGTCCACTAGATGGCACATGACGCTTTGGCAAGTCCAACAGCCTGGATACATGTAATCCTTGTAACAGATTTGTGGTTAGCCAAACACTTGAGGAATGCTTTGATGTGTATAAATGTACAAGGCAGGAAAGATCAGAGCCCTAAAACCACAAAACGATCAAATTAGCTATTCCCACCTCGAAATTAACATTTTTATTATATGATTGTGTCTACTAAAAACTGTGGTATTGAGGTGGTTTTTCCCCTCACCTGGTGGGTCTCTGCAGATGTAGCAGGCGTATCTGTCTGGCACGTTGTCCTCTAAGAGGCCCATGCAGGTGCCATGCTGCCAGCACAAACACTCCTCACACTGAAAGAAGGACAAATACAATACTTAACAATGGTGCAACTCTGTGAAGAAAAAAAAAAATCAAGCCACTGCACTGCCTAAAAATAGATAAACAAAATGTAAGTCATGACAAAAACTAACAACTAACAGCTGCATTGTGTTTAAGAAATTTCATCCCATCCCATATAAGGTCTCATCTGGCATCACTGGCAAGCTCCTTGTGTAATGCAGGGTGTTGAGTGAGTTGAGAGAGCTGTTGCATTACATCAACATGTCGAATAGCCCACCTGGATCATGAAGTCATTCTCCTCCTCCACCTCACAGATACATCGGACAATCTCCTGATCGCTCGTATCGAGGGCAGCGGAGTCCACGCTCAGGGGCGGCGTGGTGACATCCAAATCCACCCCAAAGTCATCGTCGCTCCACCCACAACTGTCAGTGGACCAATCACTGATGCTATCCTCATCTACAGTGTTGGACGGAGGGAAAAAAAAAATGAATATATACATTTTCAAGAGCATGACACAACTTGCAAGTATTCTGCTCTTGGTCAAATCAATTTAAAATTAATTTAACAAGCGTGCCAATTAAAAAAAATTAAATTAATCTGTAGATTGAAAGAATTTTATAATGTACACTGAACAATTGTGAACAATTACATAGGAACAGCATAACAAAGCCAGCCATAGCAGCGAAGAACAGCTCAGGATTCAATCAACCAACCATATCAATCATGTGTTATCTGTGACAGCAACCCAGTTTTATTCTGCTTGTCATTACATGGCCTGAGGAAAATTTAACGACAACATTTGGATGTAGATACCAGCAGTGATGCAGATCGAATTGACAATCGGCTGATGGACTGAATCCAAGCAAATGGGAGAATGGAGGGGAGATAGAGAGCCACACGCATTCACACACACACACACAAACAGAGAGATACCCACCATCAACATGTATCTGCTCTGAGTGGCTGTATCCGGGCCTGCTGGGGTAGGCCTCAGGCTTGTGATTGTGTGAGAGGGGGAATTTGAGTGGCAAATTCAATTTGGACTGAAGACCCAATACTGAGATGTCAATATTCTCCTCACTACCTGTGTAGTCTGTTAATACAGGGAAGGGGGGAAGCAGACGTAGAACAAAATGTCAACTTTTTTGGAAATGCCAGACAAAAGCTAGTCTAGAGGTGACATACTGTGGCACAACAAACACTGTGGAGAAATATGATAGACTTTGTGAGTCAGGTAAATCTTTTTATACAACCCATATAGCCCATGTTACAGGCAACGGCTTTTAATGGTGAAATAACCAGTGGAAGGATACAGTTCAAACATGTGTAACTGTGTGCATGCCATACACACTAGTGTCAATCCTTACTAGGAAATGAAGGAGACCGGTGTTGGATTCGTGTTTGGATTAGGCGTAATCAATGCCACAAAAGAAGCTGGCTATTCATCAGCAGCACTGTCACAGTTGTTGTGTAAGAAGGTAAAAATGCAAAGCAACAATTTAAAGATGAAAAAGACAAACAGTTGGAGCCGTTTGACAGGGCTAATGAAGTGATGGAGACCAGCAGCACATGTAACACTACTCCCACTCAGACAGGCTCAGCCACCACACTGTGAGGGGTGAATGGAGTCCTTTATGCTCCACAGCCTAGCCATGTCCACAATGCTGCAGTGAGAGCAGATGCAGTGGCAGCAGAGATAAGGGGAAGACCCATGCAGGACACCAGGGGTCCCCTTCTTACCAGACTTGGCCTTCTTTTTCTTTTTCTTCTTCTTTAGCTTAATGCGGAGGAAGTCTTTCTGCTTCGGTTTCTCTTTCAGTCTGTCTTTCACCGACCCTAAGGACAGACAAGAGGCGAGAGATAAATCCTATGTGAGCACAACAAACACTGCAAGGAAAAGCTCCTATTCTATGAGCCAATCTGAAACCTTTTCAACACTAAATCATGTCATTATAATGCACAAAAAGTGACACTGACAGTGAATAGGTGGGGCTGAATGTAAGACATTATGCAGTCACTTCTCATTTGATCTGCAACATCTTCTCTCTGTATCACACTGACCAATGTCAAAGCCACTCTTGTCTGTGTCTTTCTCCTGCTGTTGGCAGCCGTTCCTGTCCAGCTGGTTCTCCTTGCTTTTCTCTCTCAGCAGTGCCCTCTGCTGCTGGCCCTGGGTATTGACAGCAGGAGGGGCTGACGTGCGTCTGCCTGCAGTCTTCACTTCACTGCGTGAGGCCGGGGCAGATACACCATGGTCTGGGAATGAGGAAAAATAGCCATGATGTTTAAGCAAAGCTCAAAGTATAATATTTACCACAGAGCACACAGCTTGTTATCATTTATTATTACATAATCAGGCTGTTTATTAGTGCGTGACTAGTACTTGGTTTGAGCCAAAGGGGAGGGAACTGGCTTTCAACCACACTCAGTTTAAAGCCTTTAAACCCACCTACACCATTGTGGACAAAATGTGTCAAAATGCAAAGCCAATGAAGCTTTCCTGTTGTAGCCAAATTCCCTTCATACAAATGTTTTTACTCTTGTTTTTCCCTCAGATTATTGTGCAATGTAGAGGATATCTGAGGATAGGTAAATGGCTGTGTTGCATGGCACGTCAATCCTGGGGTGAGAGCAGGCTAGCAGTCATTCTTAGTCAAAAGAAAAATGCTATTTTCCCCACAGATGTCTCTCACACAATCTCACAGGCATGTGATTAGCCATAGACGCTGTAAAAAGGAATGGTATTTACTCTGCAGCAAACTGTAGTAACTTATACTTTGAGGGTTTTTCTGTAGTTTTTTGGTTAAGTGGATTTATATATGTTACATTACTGGATCTAATATTAGGTCGCTGTATATCCCACTATCAAGCTAGTATGCAAACTAGGAGCTAGCTGGCAATGTTGGCTTTATGTACCAACCACAACAGCCATCTCAGCTTCATCCTTCTCCACCTATTTGCTCTACTAAATTAGATCGTGTCTGGACTGAAACACATTTTACAATGTCAGCACCTAAAATCACAGACAAAAGGCTTCAAAATGCACCTGTTTAAAACAATTGCATTACAATGTCCACCTTTTTTTTATTTTTACAATTGGTTTGAAGACATAGGGAAATAACAACAAAATGATTTTGTATAAAAGTACTTTTGTCAGTAAAAGCCTACTGCCAGAGTCCTGCAAGCCTTGAATTACAGAGGAACTCACGCATCGAGGCGGAGATGGTGCGCCTTCTCTTGTGGCCCTCCACATTAGTGGTGGTAGCCTGCTTCTCTGAAGCCCTGGTCTGGATGTTCCTGGTGGGACTGTGGTCTCCTTCCAAAGCCTGGTCCTCCCCGTGGTAATATTTCATATGGTAGTGCAGCAGCTTGGCCTTGCGGAACGACTTGGTGCAGCCGGGAGCGCTGCACTTAAAAGGGTTGTGGTCGAGGTTTATGGACAGAACTGGAGGAGGCTGGTTTTTGATGACCCGGTATACTGAAACAGCATAAAAAAGGCTTGGGGTAAGGTAAGTGTGGAAGAATAGAACATCAAAGGTACAAGTGCTAGCTGCATTGACTTAATAACCAGGAGTGCTGGGAATTGATATACTCACATGGTTCTCTGCTGAATCTGTTGGGGTTGTGGAAGCCTTGCTTTCTCACTGCTATAGAAGGTAATGAAAAAGGCATTATCAAAGAGTGGCTGGCACTCAAATAAAACATACCCAGACCTAATGTGACATTTACTGCACACAATGACTCTGTTTCACACTCCAAAAAGATCCCTTGAAACATTTCTGCTGATTCACTGCCATAAAACACTTACGTTTAACCGGCTGGACAGGTGGCACCTCCCCTGCGGGTTTAGAGCCTTCCGATTGGTTGCTTGGCTTCTGCTCCACATCAGCATTGGATTCTGTGGTTGTCATAGTGACAGACACTTGTTCTGTCTGTGCTGATGTCTGATTGGGCAATTCCATGTATGGCTTGGGCACCTCTGTGTATGGCTTAGTTCCATTCAGTTCTGTTTCCACCTCCTCCTTCTTTATTTCTCCGTTTAAGTGACAGTTTTCCTCCATTTGCTTCTCTTCCTCCTCCTTCACTCCGTTTGTGAGTCCTGTCTCCTTCTCCCCATCCCTGGGCTTGTTCTGGCACGCATGCTGTGACACGTCCTCCTCCCGTTTGATGGTGGGTGTTCCATCTTTAGCGCCCTCCATCTCACCATCTTTTTTCTTGTTCTTCTCGTTGGCTGTTCCTGCCTCCCACGTCTCATCATCCTCATCCTCGCTGTTGCTCTCGTCCTCCTGGTCGGACGTGCTGCGTCTGGCTCGCTTGCTCTTGGGGCCTCCGTTCTCCTGAGGCCTCCTGTCTCTGCCGTTTGGGACCTTCCGTACCATGGTCCTGTCGCTGGACCGACACTTATTACCTTTCTATTTATCAGCAGGGTAATGACCAAAAACAGAAAACAGACTTGAATAAACTGCTCAAATCAGTCGAGAGAAAAACAAAATGCAGACAGAGTAATGTATTATGAATAGGAATTGTGGATATTTATGATCACTTGAATTTACCTCTTTAACAAAAGGCTTTACGTGAATCTCCTTCACTGTCTGAATGACACCATCATAGAACTTCACGGTGTAGGATGCTGAAATTAAAGGACATGAAGGAAATTAAACTGATGCAGATCATGTTCCACACAAACACCAGCTCGTGCATCAGCTACCGGGCAGATGCCTGATTACTAACTCCTCTCCAGTTAGCTACTTTTGATTTGCTGTGGGATATTTTATCAAAACTGACTGCCAAATTGCTATTGGGAATGACACATCAAACACACCTTTCTCTGCATGTCGTTGACCTCATTTTGAAGCTGTGCCAGTGCAAGAGAAAACAACTGTGCTCTGAGTTAATGTTCAATTTAACATTTTCCTTTGTGAAAGCTTAAGATTCTGCAGAACGCTCCACACTGCACAAATGTCTGTTTAACTGTATGGGCCTGGCAGTAAGTTGACACTCAGATATGAGGTACAATGCTATTGACAGACTTGCAGTTTGCTCATTCTCGCCAGTTTGAGTCATCTGAGTCACAATGCACTGTCAGCCACTGAGGATAATTAAGTCATACACCACAACAGGCCATGCTACACTGAAGGAATTTAAACAGTTAATTCTGCAGTGCCTGCTCAGAGTACAGTCTTATTTTTTATTAAATTGTTAGTGTCAACTCACATCTTGCATTGAAACTGAATGACAATCTCAAAACCATACTTAGTGTTTGAAAAGGAACACCCCTGTTACTAAGCAAGATATAACAATCAACTAAAAACACACTGAAAACATACATTTACGCATGGGTTTGCAGTATTTTGATTCTACTCACACGTGTGTATCAATGCTTAACACCACATTTTACTGATACCCACCATCTTTATTGACTGAAAGAACCTTTGCGGGGTAGAAACGGCAGTCAGACCAGCTGGCCAGGACCTTATCATTGACATGAAAACCCTGGAAGAAGGGCAGATGCATCTGTCACAAAGCTGTCTCTCTTCATCGAACTATAATGAACTCAGAGCTTAACTCAGGCATAACGAAAAACCACAGGAACAGAATGAACCAGTGGCCTATGGACTGGCAGCTGCAGGTAGGACAGGGGTTGTTACGGCAATCTGACAATTTGGTTGATCAATCCATAAGAAATCTTGAATATAAGAGAATGATCTCCCTTATAATAAATGTTAACATAATAAAATTCATTCCTTCTGTCTTAAACAACATTTCTGGACTCACTATAACCTCTATCAATGCCATGGACAAAAAAGCTCCAAGTATCCCAGCAGGAGAAGGATGTGTTTGGATTTTTACCAATTTTAATTTTTATTTTACAACAGAAATATACAGAGCAAGCTACCACTGCAAAACTGCTGGTTGTACTGGCCCCCTGTAAAAACCATGGGGCCACGACTGTCCCATTGCTGCACTGTGTCATGCATGCTAGCACGATGCAACACAGGCTGTGTGGTAAAACCAAGAGCACTTACAGGCACGGGAGTGTCCTCCTGCAGTCCCTGTCGTCTTAGCTGGATTCGCTCCACGGGTCTCAGGTAGGGACTGGTCCAGTCAAACCATTCATCATAGCGGTGGCTCCACTGGCGGTAGTGGATGAGGACTTTCTCATCATCATAGTCAATCTTCTCTATGTTAGCAGCATACCTGAGGCGAAGAATGAAAACCAACGATGGATAGTTGAGAAGGTGTTTACTGCTATTACGTTATCATGTTTCCTGTGGTTCCAGCTCGTCATTTTCTTTTTGTCAACCTATAATGCAATTTAATTTGGTTGAAAAAAGAGGAGAGGAAAAATATAATTGCTCAGGGGTTTTTTTTCCTTTTACCTCTGACATTCAATTACAAACAAGCAGCCAACACACTACATACACAACAAACTTTAATTTAAAATATGAATTAGCAGTCACATTACAATGGCTTTGCTCATTATTCCAGGTCAGCGGCTGGGTGACTATCCACTCAGAATGCACACCCATCGCCTACTGTCATGTCCTGTTAGAGGATCACTGATGCAAACAGCGGTCTCCAAGTGCAGCAACTGACTCTTTCCCTTAATCTTTTAATGTATGGCAGGCATACAAAATAGCTTAGCCAGGCGCACTTTAGAGGGACCAAGGGTTTAAGTGAGAGAGCGAATGAAAGGGACAGTTACACAGAGAGAGAGAGAGAGAGAGAAAGAGGGAGAGACAAAAAAAGTAGGGCCATGACTCACCAGTTTTTGAGGCTGTCTCTGGCCTCGAGCTGAGCTCCCACCTCAAATGTTATCCCTCTTCTATTAGGGGGCGTCTTACTCATACTGCCCACATCCAGGCTCCCCTCCTGCACACACACACACACACACACACAGGGTTATCCAAGAAACAGACGAATCCAAACTACACCCTCATGGCCTTGATAACACCACTAAGAACAGCCATATTGTGTCTAGCCCTGTTCCCAAGAAATGCAGCTGTATGGAAGACAAAATCCAACAATCTCCAGAGCAGCTCATCATCACAAGCTGCTTTAAGCAAAAGCTATGACAACATCCCAGCTGTGCAACTTGAGGCGTAATTAAGTGATTAGAAGCTAGTAAGCAGCTCCCTCTGTTTGCCAGCACAACATTAGAAAAATTTGGCCCTGGTTGTGACTGAAACAGCTATTACATAAAAAACTGAACCTGGAGTGAGCTTGTGATTTTTTTTTTCCCCCCACCCTGTTTGCTCTCTTGTTGTTTCTAGCTCCATCTGCACTACAGAACAACCCGCAGCCAGGTGCACGTGAGGATAGGTCCTCCTGGTGTGTCACCACAGCTATAAATAATATCTGACACTGTCCAACACAATGTAAAGCAAATATGATCCCACTCCTTAACTTGACACATCCCAACAGCTGGTAATAAAACATGTAGCTCATACCAAATATTCAGTATCAAATCATTTGCTACAACAGTGGTTCTCAAAGTGCGGTCTGGGGACCACTAGGGGTCTCTAGGGAGGTCCCCAGCAAAATGAGGAAGCGATATATTTCTCTGTTACTCCACTCCTTACGAATGAGTACAATGTATAACAAATTCTAGGAAAATCATAGCTTTCATTTAGTAATATTAACCACCCAGACTTAGAGGCAGGGACTAGGCTAAATCACATTTAATAGATATATTCTCAAAATGCAACCTCATCTTAAGAAATAGCATTGCGCAAGACTGGTTTATCTGAGCATTTGGGTATCATTCATGTTAAAGTATTTGAAAGCCCCCTCAGCTAGAAGACATGGCTGGGTGCAGGAGGTAATTCATTTCCATTTGTCTTTGATATATATTACCAGCACTCATCCAATGATAGCGATTCGTCTGTCATGTTTATCCGGTATCCGCAGAACAAACCATCTTCCCCCTCACTAGCCGCCCTGAGATTAAAATCCGCCGGGTTTACAACAAACATCGCAACCTCTTACATTAGCCCTGTGCATAATTTAACTCACCACAGCCTAGGGGAGAAAATCTGAGCGCTGGCTGGCATTGGTTTTCAATGCGACCTATAAACCGGATGTCTTCACACCACTCGGAGACCCACGTGTTTTCTGGTCAGGCGATTTCTCGGATGGAAACAATAGGAGACAATGCCAAATGCCTCTAAAAATCATTTATCTGTTACGAGCAGATATATAATTCTTCTCCGTATAGTGGGCAATTTAAAATTAATGTAAATGTCCGATTAGAATATTTTTTAAGGAGAAACTAAAGCGGCAAAAGCATGGCGCAAACAGAGGACTGTTTTGCTTTGTGTTTTTTTGTATGGATTCATGCACCGGGAATCAGATGCTCCACACCCGAAATTAAAACGTAAGACGGACCGGGAAATGCACATTTTATGACGGTAAAGTTACAGCTGAATACGCGTGTTCTATCATGATAAATTCAGAGGAAAAATAGCTCCCCCGTCCTGTTTACATGATTGAAACCACACATCCAGCGGTCCTCAGGTCTCAGTTCGGAAACAGAAACTAAAGCGACAAAATGTTATTTCATGTACTTCCAGGAAATCTTTTGTTGACCACTTTCATACAGTAATGACAGTTTATTGTCCGGGGTTTTATAACCAGTGGGCGTGGCGTCAAATAAACCACGGCCTACGTTGGCGCTGTAGGCGAATACGATTGGTTGGCGAGGTTCGGAGTAGGCGGGACTCTGAGTTCTCATTGGCCGCCTGGCTGTCGCTCACTCGGCTCGCCGGGGCCTCGCTGTCGGGCCTACTTCTTCAGACTTTTCCCCTCTGCCTCTAGTTGAGTGGCGTGGAAATACGGAGCTTTAAACTTCCTTAACTGCGAAACCACGGAAGCCTCTAGAAACACCGGGCGAAGAAAAACATGGGGCGCAAGTGAGACGCCGCCGCAACAACAAAACGGGCCACAAAGTGCACAAACAGGACGCTACAGGAGCTACTTGTTCACGTTTGTTTTGAACTCAAGAGATCCGTCATCAAAGCCAAGCCACATGCGGCATCACGCAGCCCGGGCTGTTGATGCTTCCCGCAAACGGGCTCGCACTGCGATGCTTTCACAAATGTTAAAACTCTACAACGGGATGTTG
>OMLB01049075.1:38337-54040 GCA_900302555.1 Myripristis jacobus | reverse complement strand
CCTAAAAAAGTCGCAGTTCAAGGTTTCAAGTTTTGGACAATCTACAAAAATGTTACTGCTGATCAGAAATTTACAATACCAAAACTCTGATGTACGAGTTCAAGTGAATCTAGCATGGTGTGTGCAAACCTGTGGACAAATTCAAGAGGGATTAGACTGTGGCCCCGCTCTGTTTTTTTTTTCTCTGTTTCACAGCAGTCAGTGGCCTTGATTTGGCGTTCTCTTTGTATGAAGGGGTACGTTTTATCATTAGAATGGAACACATGAACTGAATTGTATATAGAATAAATCAGCTCTGTTCATGCAAAGAGAGAGAAAGTCCAACCAAGGCCACTGACTGATGAGACAGAGAAAAGGAGTGCGGTACAGCCTTTTGGACATCAGGGGCAGTGTTGAGCATTTTCCAAACAGGGAGGACTATCTGGTGGTCAGTGGAGATAAATGGTATAAAATGATACTTACCAGTCTCAGGTATATTACTGTCATTGTTACACTGCCCAATATTTGTAATGAAGACTTAATTACAGGCTGACATGAAATTGATTGTTGTAAAATTAAGGCAATTTCAGAAAATTCCCACCAGCATTGAGAAGATGTGCTGTTGATTGTTGGCATAACCGGAGGAAAGAGATGTGTTTTCCCTAGCTGGTTCCAGATTTCATTCAGGTGTTGTGGGTCTTCTGATCTAAACCACAGTCTAGGCCAGTTTTAGTGCTCTGTGTCTCCCCCTAGAGGGTGGCTCAGGTATTCTAATAATGTTTTCATTCCACTGATTTTAGGACTGAATTGAAGACTGCACTGATGGACAAAGAAAAGATGAAAACTGATTTACAGAAGGACAGCCACACCATTGACACTGCAATAAGCATCATATATCAGTGTCACAAACAGTCCAAACCAATAAAAACTGAGCATTAGAAACTTTTTTAAAGGGTAAAATTTATGGCAGAACTGTTGCATTGAACTGCATTAGATTGTGCAGGTGGACCTAATAAAGTGGCCACTGAGTGTGTGTGTGTGTGTGTGTGTGGTAAGAGAGAGGAGAGAGATATATATAAGTTACAGATTTTATATAGAATTTATTATAAAGAGACATTTCCTCATTATTCCTCCCTTATAGTTTCCTTATAGTTTCTTTGATTTTATTCTCAGTGCTGTTTTGTCATTATTGTTATATATCATATCTAATTTTACTCTGATACATTGAACTTGCTGCACATTGCAAGCAATTTCCCTCTCAAGGGGGCAATAAAGTTTCTACTACTTTTCAACTGCCATTTTTAAAAATGTGAAATAAAGTTTACTTACAAAATCTCTATAAACTCCAATCTCAATAACATGAGTAAACTAGGGTTTACCCACCACTACATCCTGAAAACATATGTATTTGTTTTTGAAGAGACAAAAGGGTAAGAAGTATAATTATTTTTTTTATCTAAATTGCTGGCATACCTCAAGATCAAAGTTTAAACTACATCCATCATGCTTATTTACCACAACATCACTGGCTGTTTACAACGAGCAGGTCCTTCATGGCTTGGAGGCAGAGTGACCATCATGTGGGAAAATATTAGAAGAGAAGAATTTAACCACCACACTCTGATGTAACCTTATGGACTGACAGCTGACAAGATTTGTTCTACCAGTTTTTTGGTTTTGTTTTGTTTTTTTTGTAAAAATTGAAATTAAACGTCAGAGATGGGGGTCTAGAAGTAATAGAGCTGTTAAATTCAACTGTTATTTATTGGTTATTTTTGTTATTTCTCAGCAGTCAAACATTTCATGCTGTGCAATTTGTTTTACTTTAGTAAACTTTTTTAATTAACAATTAATGCCTTCTAATCCTGCAAAATCCTCAATGAACACTAAAGGAATATTTGTGATTCCATATAAGATATAGTAACTGATATTATGATTATTAATTATGGTAGGATCATTCCAATGAGCAAACTCACTATGTTACACACACAATATAAGTGTCTATATTATAAGAAATATTAGCCTGTTGTATTTGTCATTCAGGAAATCATTAGGTTTTAGGGTGGATGTACTTAAATATAAGGAACGCTGTATTTGTGTGGCCACTGTGTGTGTGTGTGGGTGTGTGTGGGAGGCTGTGTGTGGAGGGGGATTTGTTTCCTCCTGTGCTCTGACTTGTTCCAGTCCCACAGATGGAGGCCAGGGCTCTTCTGTCCCTGTGGCCAGAACAGTTGCTATGGTTACTGTGCCAACCCAGTTTTTCATCAGTGGCGGACAGTTACATGATCACTATGGCGTGACGGATGAGAGGTTGGCAGTTTTGTGTAGCGGGGTGCCTGGATGGACAAATAAATGAATATGTGTGCAGATGGGATGGATGAGGGAGACGTCCCATAACAGGATGGCCAGGGTTTCATAACTGTTACACCTGTGGAGTGGCAGGCACATGGGAATGACATAATGTCAGGCTGAAAATACTAAATACTGGCAGGCTGGCCTCCTCAGCTGTTTAAAGCAAATGAACGAAGAGACAGAGACTCTAGCTAAAGTCCTATAAACACCTCTGTGGTATAGATGCCAAATCCCACCCAGAGCATATATTTGCAATAAAAGTTACATGGATCTTTAGCTTCAGGTTTAGTATGGTTAAATAATTTCTTATATCTTAGGTGACACATCTGAAATGTACTTTTTTTTTTTAAGGTTGATCCTGAAAAACAGTTTGATAAATGCAAGGTGTGACTGGCAGACCACTAATTAGCATTATTGAGTCAAATAAATTAAGTTTAATATTATGTATTATGGGCAGACAGAGCAGAATCTCATCATCCTGGTGAATACCCAGCTACAGCTCCCGTTATGTGTTCAATGAACATATTTTATCACACAAATGTATACTGGGTCCAATAGTTCACCCCACCCAATGTTTTGAAGTGGACACGGTAGCTGCTTCCTCATACAGTAACCAGGGCTGCCTTTAATTCACTTTTAATCAAATCAACTCAGGAAGTGCTTCTTTTTCCAAAATTTAAATATTGATTTTTAGCATATCTAACCCATTAAGACATACCTAATGAATTATTCTACACCAGAGGTTAACAACTTCCCTCCCACTAACCCTGTTTCCTGCTCATGGTTGTCACTTTGCATATGTTACTTTGCCGACAAAGAAGAAGACCTGTGTGATATAATTTGTTTTCAGTGGGCTGTGGATTCCAAGAGACTTGTCGTATTAACTTCATTGTTTGCGTAGAAAACTTTTTTTTTTTTTGCATTTGTGCTTCATTTGACAGTCACAGTATAAAGAGACAGGAAAGGCAGGGGAGTGAAGGAGGGGATGACATGCAGCGAGTGGCCAGAGGTCAGATTTGAACTCAGCCTTAACAAGAGGTATGCGCTCTTCACCTTGAGCGATATGCACACTGGGGTGTAAACATTCACATAACTGGAGAGATTCATAAAACTGTCTCCGTTGCAATGCAGCTCAAACTGTAAATCTCTTGATTCACACACTGCTTTTGGTGACTCTCCTCCTTTTGTCACTTGGCATCAGCAGTTGATTTCGATGACTTTCCTCGTTTAGACAGGCAAGGATGGCAAAGATGGCCAAAATCCAGACCATTTCTTATTCATAACCCAGATAGTGTTCAGCAATTTTTTATGAGACAGCTATGGTGCTTGTGACGTGAAAAAGGACTGGTGGTGTGTTAGGTGAATCACATGGTCTGTAGGATCTTTTGAATATCCCAGTAGTGTCTGTATATCTGATATTTCTACATGCCATAACAGTGTGGCTGAAGTGAGAACATGGCACCATTACAGCAGTAACTGATTAAGTTAAATAAGCTGCATTCAGCTCACAGACTTGCATGAAAGCCAGAAGATTTATAGTGCTAACAAATTTATATTCCAAGTTAATAAAGGTCTCGAGATCAGTTTTAAACCTCTGTAGCTGCTGGCAGCTACAATCAAACGGTCCTGCGGCAAGTTTTACCACTTCTTTAATGAGGGTGACTGACCCATATAAAACGTGCTGCAGTGGAGCATTTATGCAGCTGCTTACACAAATATTCAACATTAACCTTGTTTCACCTTTTGGGTTTTATGACTGAGGGTGAAATTAAATGTGATTAGTCAGAAATGAACGAAGCCCATTGCCACATTAAGTTTCAAAAGCATTTTGGACTTAATTGTACCATAAGAAAGTGCATAATGTCAAGTTTGAAAGGAATTATTCTCAAAATCCTTGGCTTTCCTTTGAAGTAATGAAAACGCTTTTTTCAGTACTTCTTTAACATTTTCTTTTAGAACCGTTTCCTTTTGATTAACTTTGCTTCATTTCAGAGGATTCGCCTCTATTTGGCAGACTTTTTTTTTATCAGTTTCCTTGGCTTTTCTGACTTGTCATTACAAATCAATCAGACACATGAGACAGCCAGCCTACAATTGAACAAACCTTTATTTATGGACAATCATTCCATATTATAACAAGAAGGTATGCAAACATACACATACACACATGGATAGTGGTTTGAATCAGTCCTATTTTCAAAAGGCAGGCGGTTACAGCAGAGAAATTAACTGTAGTTACAAAAACACATTTATTTTATTTCTCTTTTCAGCAACAGGAAGGTCAACCCTAACCCTGGATCATTAGAATATGCTCAAGGAGAGTTAATACTATTTACAAGCAGAGTATATTTACAATGGCAAAGTCTGAGAGGGGGAACAAAAAGCCTTATCTACATTCTCATAGTGCTTTGAGAGTTGAACAATACTCCATCCTCCGTGTGAGGGTTTATAGTAGAATATCAAATTTTCAGTTTGCAAGGGAGTCTAAGTACAGTTATCACATCCAACACCCGTTTTATTATAAGACCTGAGCCAAAAAAAAGTACAGACCACAAACAAAAGGAGAGAGCACAATCTCAGTTTGAGAGACTACACACAGATAATAGAGAAAAATTATTATCAGTTGAATAACCCAACTCCCACTTAACTATTACAGACACCACATAAACTGTGATTACAACACCCTCGTCTGGCTTCAGTTCAGTGTTAACAGTTGTAAAATCAAAGCACCTCCATGTTTACTTGCCTCTGAACTCACCACTAACGGTTGAAAGGAGCTTTCTGCACAATGTCAAAAACACATCCTTCCTGTTTGTGCTTTGAAACAGAGGCTCTGTGCTGGATATCAAAATAGTTGTGGTGGTACGACTATTTTTGTCTCTTTAAGTGAACGTACGAGGAGATCACGACAGGCTGCTATCAACACAACTACTCAAAACAGCACAGGCAAGCTTATCAATAAGACATCATTACAAGGTTTCTCATACACTTCATATTTTCGTTTTCTGTACATAATAAATGAAGGCCGTGTCTTTCATCCACACGCAAACACTCGTGTGCACACACACAAACACACTTGTATGAAACCTGACAGCTAGCCAGGGGCAAAGAAGGCCAAGCATCAACGTTGCTTATTTTAGTAGATATAAATAAGGCAGCTGGTCATGGTTGTCTTCATCTGATACAGTTTTCTTACACCAGTGTAAATATTGTAAGAATCATATTTTACACAGCACAGTTATCCATTGAAAATGCAGTACTACCAATTCAGCAAGAAATGAAACAGTAAATCAGTTTTCACATGCAGTTAGAAAAAATGTCAGTAAAATGAACCCCATCAAAGTGAGTTCCAAGGGTATGATTGGAGTTGCCGTGAGTCTTTTTAGCTCTTGGATGTCATCACTGTGGATTTGGTATCAAAAAACCACAACGAAGCCTCAGGTGATGTGCAACATCTCCCAGTAAGAAAGTAGGAAATTAGATGGTTCCGATATCGAAGCTGCTGTATTAGGAGTTGGGCGATGTTAAGCTGTTTTCAAGAGTCTCCTTCTTCTGTGAAGGGTGTAACATCTCACCCTACACATTTCCAGTGTGGTTTTGACAAAGAAAAGATGTTAATGACTGATTGTGGATGTGTAATTGCAGGTGCTGGAGGGTGGTCCAGCGCACGGGGCGGGCTCTGCGGTTCAAAGAGTCTACACCACGCCCTCGATGAAACTGGTGTCCAGGTGAACGATGAGCATCCTCAGGAAGGACATCTCCTTCCTGGTGTTCTCGAAGATGACCCGCGGGTCGTCGGACTGACAGCGGAGGCAGTTGGGGGCCATCACCATGGCCAGGTTGTTCACATCCATCTTGGTCACAGCCACGTTGGCAGGCTGAGCAAACACCTGGAGGTCAGGGAGAGGGATCAGTGAGGCGAGATTACACAGGCCGACCTTTGACCTGCAGCGTGTGAGTCAATCTCAGTTCATCCAAAAGTTCAAATCAATATTAACATATTTCCAGGAAAGATCATTGCTGTTCATTAGTTTACTTTCATTTACTCAGATTTTGTTTCAATTTTCAGTTTAGTTTTAGGTTCCAGCATGGGTGTGATTGTATTCGTTTATTTTAATTTGGAGTTTAGAAGAGGTATTTTGTCCTTTTTTGAAACAAGCATTGTGCAGTACATTTATTTTCCAACAGTGTTCATAAATTCACTGCCCAAAATCCATTCCCTTTTCCTCAACCCACACATAAAGGAGAGCAATGAAAACAGACTACATTTCACAGATATTATTTATTGATTCATTTTAATTAGTTTTACAAGAAGCTAAATTTAAGTAGTTTCAGTTCAGGTTTGTTTTTGTTTTTTCCATTAAGTATTGTTCCTGATTAAAGGAAAAGACTATCATGACTGCAATATGAATAAATATGAATGTTTTCAAAAGGGAAATGTCAGCAATTGTGAGTGCTGGCATAAAATAGTATATTCCACCCCTGCACATGAAACCTGGTGTCCAAAGTCTACTTTTCTCAACTTTGACCTTCTATAATCGCCAAGAAGCCAAAATGGATTTTTGAAACTTACACTTCCGTTTTGGCTGAGATTTCTAACAAATATTATCTGTTAATCATATGGAAATTAAATTAAACAGTAAAATAAACAGTGTGCATGGATGGTCTAAGTCACCCCGGCAAAAAGAAGGCGATTTGCTATTTGATGACGACAGGCATACATTTATATTTAGGCCACAATATGAACACAGCAATAGGGTGGGACGTGGGACATATGGACCCTGCTTGGGGTGAGAGCTATGTTTGGGAGGCTGTTAAGGCTATGCCAACATGCTAATTACCTGCAGGAAGTGGATGAAGTAGCAGAGCACCAGCCTGTTCAGCTCAGGCAGAGACTGCACCACGGCGATGGCCGACACCGGGTCGTCATAGTTACTGACACACTGCTTGTAGAAGTTCATGGGGATGAGAGGCTCCTCCAGCTCCCGATACCACAGCTTCATCAGAGAGGCTGAATGACACGGAGACGCTCTTGTTAAGCATGTTTAAATGCAGACACGCATGAACACCCCCCAACCTCCGCACACACACACACACACACACAATAATGCAACAATAACAACAAATAAATGTCAATACAAAGCCATGCAACGTGCTTCGAGTTAAGTACGGGCTGCCTCACCAGGAACATTTGGGTCAGAGAGATTTTCTGGGATCCTCCACTGATCCACTTGGAGCTTCAGGGCGTTCACTTCATCAATGTCTCCAGGCACCCTGAGGACGGGACACAGTACATCAGTTACACTCAACGGCCACACGAGGGACCCCTACATCTATCATTACAGCTTCGCCGGGCCCTGTGGCAAATCCATTATTCATGGCCACCCAATTGGCTCCAAATGTGGCCTGATGTCTTTCGAAATAAACTGTTCTTTGCTGACAGCAGTTTTTTGTTGACAGTGTTTCTTTGAGACAAAACAAATACAGAATAAATACAATATCGCTAAAGACACTGTTCTGGCACGTCCTCTTTTGGAAGTAAGAGTTTCACAGGGAGGTCGGTATGTAGCGTATTTGGTGAGAACAAAAAAATTCCTAATCTTACCGAATAAAATTTGCGCGAGAAGACCTTGCACAAACAAACTGTACGGGACACAGTTGGAAACACTCACAAAGCTCCCACGTGCTTGTAGGCCAAAGCTTAAGCACCCATGTAAACACATATTATGAAGTAACAAATTAAACAGTGCTGCTCGCAGGACCAAAGCAGGGCTATGTTTGTTCTGTCGTCTGTGCTGTGTACTGTACACACAGAGAGCCTGCTTTATGCTGCATTGATAAAGAAGACCACACACATAGGAGTGTATGCTGTATACATACAGTGTGGCACACACATAAACAACATTCCCTTCAGATTTCCTCGACTCCACCTCTTACTCTAGCTTACAGAAGTCAAGTTTTGACATGTAATTGGCTGCTCCGTCTTACCTGAAGATGCCCTCGGTCTGGGCCCCACCCAGAGCCAGAACGTACTGGGAGAGCTGAACCTGCACCCAGGGCAGTTTCCTGTCTGGGAAGAGCTCACTCTGCCTCTCCATCACCTCCTCCAAGGAGCTGCCAAACAGGGAGGGAGTGACAATGGCCCGCCTGCTGTGGTCGATCTCCTCCAAGGTGGGCTTCCGTAGACCCTGGGGCCAGGAGGTAAGCAGAGGGGAGGGTTCACTGTCTGAGCATGTCAGGGACTGTGATACTAATCATTGCTGTGTCTATGGCTGCCATCTGTGATTGCATCTGGAAACGCACTATGACTGGGCTGTGTTTTTGTCTCCACCTGTGACTGTGTCTGTGTGCCTATAATTATGTCTCTCTATGACCGTGTCCACCATGACTAACTTGCGCATCACAACTTTCATTCTGATATCCCCTATTTTTATGTGAGAGTGAAATAATTTGATGTTTTGACTTGAACTTCTGAGGCTCACTCCTTTTTTTTTTTTTTTTTTACTCACCTTTTTGCCTCCAGTAATAGCCACTTTCTGCAGTTTTCTATAGCAGAACTTGGCGTATGTGCTGATCGGCAGGCCTGTTGGACGAGAAGGGACACCACTTTAAGACTCCGAAACAGTGAAACCCAACTCCACAAGAAACAACACTCAAAGTCTTGCCAGATTCCTCAGGAAAATCTTGAAGCATCTGCCGTCGCTGAACACACACCAGATAATAAATGGTTAAAACTCTTTCCCACAAGTAGGACGAATGTTGTTCTTTTCCCACAGATGTCAAATAGTGCATGACAGGCAGGCAGCAGTAATTGGAGAGACATGTTGACGGTGTGATTCTGGCATATGGGGATTAGAGCAGGCCCGACTAAACTGTCAAGTTGAGAGAAGATTTACTGCTGTTGAACAAAAGCTTAAGAGACAGGAGCCAGCCTACACATCCTGTTTCAGGTGATTCATCAGTGCACACAGACATATAGGCCACCGAAGAGAATGAGAAACACAGAGGCTGCCTGTCTGCTACCTGCCCCGTGTAGCTACTGTAGGCCCGGATCTATTTTAGAAGTGAGCTGCATGAGAGGAACGACACTGTTTTTTGGAAGTGCACACACTTGAGGAGACACGCGCTCTAACGGAATCTGATCGGCTGTCATGGCAAAAACATTCAACTGGAATCCTGTGCACAATTCCTCAAACAACAGACAAACAGGAAACTCCAATTCATGGGTCACTGTCTGCACTCCAAAAAAAAAACCTCATCCCCATCTTTCAAAGCCACGGTTTACACCAAACCCTCGGCTCCACTTCCCCTCTGCAGGCATTTTTAATCACACCCAAGGGGTCCATTTCCGTTCCCAGAATCTCCACTGTCTCAGGTACCAGTGCCAGATGGAGAACCCAGTGCTAGTATAAGGAAAACAAAAAAAAAACTCTTTCCGGTATGCTCCCTAAAGCCAAAGCCCCCGGATTTATAGCTAACAGGTGACTCCCATGAATGCTCAAAGTGTCGTTAATCCAATGGAGTTCGACTATAATTATGTCTAATTAGAGAGATCATACCGATAATTTGCCCTTGATCTAGGAGAAAATGCACAGTTTTTTTCTTTCCCCAAGGCTCCCAACATAGCTGCTGTTCATTTACTGGGAGAAAAGCAAGAGTGAAAGGCCCTGTTCTGTATTGAGACAGGGTTTGAACACTACTGGTGGTCTATATTTACACCAAGTTTATTGGCATGAAAACAACAACAACCAAGCAACCAAAGCCCAGGAGAAATCTGAGCTCATTAGCAGCTTGAGAATACTGTACCAGTTTGAGAACGGCATGACACCTGTCTGCACATGGGCTGAGGCTAGACTTACCAAACAAAACAAAACAAAACAAAACACAGGCCCACCAGTCGCGTCTTATTTATTGTTTATGAGTCTCAGCGGCAAGTCTAGTCTAAGCCCGTCCCAGTGCTGGCCGAGACCCTCCCCCACAAGGCTCCAAGCCCAAAGAGTCAGTTTACAAGCTCAACCCAAGCCAAGACCGGGCCAAACCGAGTCTGGCCCGACATGGGGCCTCCAGTTCCCACACGCGACTCCCACTCTCTCTGCTTACAGCTGCTCCTGCTCTGGTCAGACACGTCGCACTTCGTTCCAGCTCTTCCATCCATCAAGGAGACAGCAGCTCTCATTATGCTGTTTTTGTGGATGTGAGGCGTTTCTGGTGGTTGGCCTTCATCGAGAGCAATAATAGCGCCTTTCCCTGAAGACATCACTCCTCTCTCCGGGTAAAGAGTTAGTCAGACATGTGGATGAGGCTTTCCCTTTGACCTTGTTCAGTCAGTTGGAGTTGTTCAGGACAGCACTGTGCCTGAGTCACTCGAGCACAATGTGCGAGACCACCGCTGCGGTGACTCGTACGACACGATTGGGTTCCTCTCTGGTGACATCATCAGAGTGGGCCGTGTGGGCTGCCCTAATGAGGGCATGTGCCAATGAGTAGGCATCCTTTAAATGACAGTGACATCCAGTGCGAGACTGGCAAGATGGGTCACTAATATGAGTCACAGTGTCGTCCATTGTGTGTCTATAAGAACTCTCTGAAATTCTCAACCTACATATTTTTTTCCAGCTGTACTTTCTGTGAAACCCATTCATTGTGTCTGCACGAACATGAGCATGTACTCCTCTGATGAATCGCACAGTTCAGAACTTTCCATCCCACACAAAATGGTCATCCTACAGGGAGCGATATGCCTGATTTGTAACGATTTGTATCGCTTACACACTCAAGATAACTTCTGAGGAGAGTAGAAAAACATCTTTGGGCTTCTTCGCCTACGTCCTCTCTGCTCTGTCAAACAGATAATCTTGAACAAATGGGACCTGCCGAAGATCCAACATTCTCAAAGCGATATCTTGGGCAATAGACGGAGAGGGAAATAAAATCAACCAAAAAAAAAATGTACCTTCTTCCTCTTCTGTGTTCTGTTTTCGTTTCTTTCTGGACTTTGAATTCTTCTTCAGCTTCAGCTCCTGCTGTTCCAATATGAACTGAGTCACTATGGAAAAGAGAAGACAGATGAGGTCAAAACTCTGAAAGTTAATCTGATAAGCACTAGGCCTACAAACACACTGTGCGGCTCAACGTAAACAATAAATTTGTTTTCCATTAGACTCGTACTGAACTGACAATATTAGATTAGCATTCCAAAAGCAAATAGGAAAAGAGAGAAGAAAAGGTGAAAAGAGCTTAAAAAAAAAAAAAAAAAAAAAAGATAGGCACTAAGACTCACATTAAAGACAGCGAGATGGAAACAAATAAACAAAAAACAACCAAACAAACAAAAAACAGTGGGAGGGACGGAAGAGAGAAAGGTGACCCACCCTGTTGCTCAGTCTGAGACTCACATTTCTTGTCGCTGGCAGGCTCTGTGTGTCTCTGGATGTAACCCTCCAAGTAGCAGCGGAACTTGGGCGAGGGGGCAAAGAAGGCCAAGCTGACGGCCATCAGCTCCCAGCCTGCCGCCAAGCTCCTCGGGCTGGTGTTGCCGGTGGTCTGCCTCACCAGCTGCACGTATAGCTCGTCCCGCAGCCCCGGCATGTCCCAGCACTTGGTGACGATGAGCAGGGCGCAGTGGCGACGGTCCAGCCGCGAGGGCCGGTCTCCCATGTACGCCTGCACCAGCTTGAACATTTCGCAGGCCTCCTTCCTGACAGCGCGGTTGCTGGTGACCAACATGGGCTTTTTAATAGAGCCGCGGTTCCACGATAGCATGTTGGCGATGGAGACGCGGCGGCGGAACAGGCCTTGCGTGTGCATGTTGAGGTGCTTGCTGGCCCAGTCCTCCATACCCATGTCCGAGGGCGGGGGCTGCCGCAGGGTGGCGTAGGAGAGCTGGTAGGAGGAGCCTCCTGCCCTCCCTCCTGCTCCATCGCCACCTTCTCTGTTGTCATGGGCAGTGGGGCGGTGGGGGCCCAGAGAAGCGGTTCGCCCATCCACCATGCCTTTCTTCCGGCTCTCCAACTGAGCCTGCAGCTCAAGGGTGCCCGCCTGCAGGAGCACAAGCACGAAGAGGTGGAAAGGAGATAGAGAAGAAGAAGAAAAAGAGTTAGACAAACAGAAGGGGAGGAGGGAGGCGAGAGGTAGAGGGACAGGGGAGAGGGGGGAGGCGTCAGTGCAGCAGAGGTACAAACTGTGTCTGAGCAGCTGCAGTGTCTTTGCTGTGTGTCAGTGGGAGCTGGGCTGCCTTTCCCCTGCTATGCTCTGCTCTGCAGTGCAAGGGCTCGAGGGGGAATTGTTGCAGGATCGGCACATTAATTTCCTAAAGCCGGAAAAGAATTGCACAGGGGAAAAAACACTCAAAAAAAAAAAAAAGAAACAAAATACACATGGACCCTGGCCTCAGTAGCAGGTGACCAGATAGTGGCGTAACAGACTTTACCCCTGCCCTGACCCACACCAGACTCACGTCCTTTTCAAAACCACAGCTAATGCTAAGTCCCACACAAGACCTCTGTCTGATCCCTGCAGTGGGGTTACGGCCATAAGGAACCCCACGCTGCCCCGAGCAGAGAAAGCCAGTAAACCAGATACGCTTTGCAAACTGCCAGGAACAACACAGGACCAGAGCCAGAATCAAAGCTCGAATTTACTATCGGATCATAAAACACGTTGACATACCTTTTCAATGAGACCGTGATGTAATATGGAGCTGCAGTGTGCCAGACAAGCTGGACTTTAGATTTAGGGTTTCTCAATCAAACGGAGCAAACCTCTGTGGTTCGGCTTTGGCAGAGATTCTGTACGCCTGCGTGGAGTTGATGTTTTTTAAAATCAGAGGTCAAACCCAGAAGATCAAATGCAACCAGGGGCATGTTTAACTAGGGAAAGGGACATAAACTGAATGAGTTATACTTTCAGTAGGTTCCATTATGCTGTTAAACAGATAGCTTACAGATGCTATACCAGCACGCGGTGGTAATTTAGTTGTGCTTTGAATTGGGATAAGGAAACGGTGGCAAATGCCCCAAAACCCTTGAAATAGTCTCTAAAAACAGTTGTGGTTTCAATGCATCCTTTGACCAACTTGATTCAAAGCGCCTTTCAATCGGAGGAAAATGCTGAAATATGTAATACATAGAAAGCAAAATTCCGCACAGTCCTAGGCAGTAAGCCATAAGCTATGTAAGCCAGAATATGTGTGTGTGTGTGTGTGTGTGTGTGTCTGAGTGAATGAGTGAGTGAGTGATATAACAGCAGGTCTGAAGAACATTCCAGGACAGACTTAGGGGGCCTACTCAGTGCTCCTTGGCCGATATCTGACATTGTTATTGCCACACTCGTACCAATAACCCTTGGTACCAGCCCCTCCTCCTCCATCCCCCTTATTCCTTCTCCTCCTCCATCACACCTCCTCCACCTCCTCCTCCTCCTTTTCCTGCCAGGCCTGGGCCATATGGGCCGCAGTGGCCCTCCTTCCTGACCAAGGGAAGCCATGTCCTGAATCTCTGTGGCCTGGCATGAGCACCTGATGCCCATGCACAGAACTGGCATACGAGTATAAGGTCCCTGCCGTGTAGGACAGATGGAGGATGGTAAGAGGATGACAGGTAATGCTGGGCTCAGGGCCATTACAGTCAGTGGTGCGCGCTGCCTTATGTCTTGGGCACAGTTAGGCATTTGAGATTGGAATGTAAGAGGCGCTACCCACAAAATGGCTTCTGTTCTTCTCCTCTTCAACACAGATATTATCTTTTCACCCTTATTGTTTCCATCCCAGTGCGGCCTGCTGAATCAAACATCCAAGATTTGGAGCGGTGGAACTCGCTTCCAAAGTCAAAACCCATAATGTATGGAGGCACGGGGTGTGTCTCTAGCTGAAGAGGCTCTGGAGATTAGAAGTAGCAGATCTTGGAAGTGAGCAAACTCTATGCTGCTACTTATATAACTTTTTGGGGGAGTCAAATAGTTCCCTTAACTCAAATCATGTGCACCTGTAGTAATAAGTCCTGCCGACAAGATATGCATCGATGTGGTCCATCTCTACGTGTGTGTCTGTGTGCAGTCTTCCAAGTAAGTGCTCTACCCAGTAAAAATATCATAATTAAATCTATTCTGTTGTCTAAGATTTTAAATAGCTGACCTGCCCTTTGAGTCAAAAAGAGTTTTTTTTTTTCCTCACTCAAACAATCTGCTCATTCTTCCATTTAAAGCTCTCTGAGGAGACACTGAACACTGAACAATACAAAAGCAGGAGCTAAAAATTCCCCCTCAAGTGCAGATGCTTTTTTAAGCATAACTTGAAAAAAACAAAAACAAAAAAAAAAACAAAGACAAAAAACCAAAACGTCATTGCCTCGTTTGACACAGTGAGGCTGAATTATTTTCTAATCTGACAGTGATTGTGATCCTGGAAAGACACCAGCAATCTGAGCCCTTCTAGACCGCACAATAATAGACACAGCTGAGCTGTTAAACAAGCAGGAAAGTCTCATAATATTGGATTAGCTAAAATGTAATACTTTCACAATCCCTATTTTGTCACTACCAACAGTTAAACTTCTCATTATGTGCCTCATAGACACACACACACACACATACACACATACACACATACACACATACACATACACACACACACTTGAAAGTTGTATGAGAAACAGCCCACACACAGTGAGCATTGTTGCTGCCTGGGCAGATATTACTTGGCAGATGGCATATGTAATTGACAACACACAAACACACACACACTCACACTCACTCACACACACACACACACACACCTGATGTGGGGTTACCTGTGAGGGAGGTCCTGGGGTCTCTGGCGAAGACAGGCTGGCCTGGCTGGTGATACTCTTCTCCAGGGTGTCCACTTTCTCATAGGTCCTTTTCTGTCTCCCTGGTATCTCCAGGGGGGTCAGGGCAGGGTTGCCATGGTTACCTGCCCTACTCAGTGACCGGGCGACCCCGGTAAGGTCCTCTCGTGATGAACACCTGCCTGCTGACACGCCTGCTCCTCCATACCACCTGAGGGAGTCCGCAGGGGAGCGCGTCCGGGGGATGACCCCCCTTTCTCCCATCTCGGGCTCCAGCCCTGCCCTCACCTCCCTCATGGTGTTGGACCGACTCACCACCTCTCTCATCTCAGCCATCAGCCTCTCATTAAGGGCGCACAGCTCTCCGCTGCTGCCCACTGATCCAGGCCGGCCTCCTGCTCCAGCACCAGCACCCACCCTCCTCCTGCTCTTCCTCCTCAGGCTGGGGGAGGGGCCGGTGGAGTAACCGGAGTCCTGATAAGTGGCTGTGGCCTGTGAGGTCGGGGTGGGGAAGTCCTGCGAGGCCTGGCTGCTCTGCCTGCTGTGCCGGGCCTCCATGGCCCGCTGCA
>OMLB01049075.1:0-32500 GCA_900302555.1 Myripristis jacobus | reverse complement strand
TGCTCTATGGTTCCCATAACTCGGTGATGTGAAAAGGGAGACAAAAAGCAGAAACGTGCAGCACTGCCTACCGATTCTAAGTGAACTGGAGTTGAAATACAAAAAAACATGAGAAATACCATCTCCACATGCTGCAAGTCAGCTGAAGCCGTCTGTGCTCCATGCCTAAGGCTAGTTCACATGTGGTGCCATTGGTCTTACATGACAGCACACCACCGCTCCAGAGGGGAAAGCTAACAGTATAAAGCAGCGCTAAACTGATATGTGGAATAAAACAAAAGAGGTTTTGGATACACTGGCCCTATTAGACACATAAAACTCTAGCTTTGTAATCTAGTGCTGCAGACCATCATAAACTGGGAATTTACGAGCGAGGCGAGAGAGAGTGAGAAGAGGAATGTGTGGAGAAATAGTATAGAGATATAAAAGAAATGAGGAAATTGTCACTGCTAACCAGACCTAAGTGCTGAGGCATGTAGCTTAAGTTCAAAGTGTAACTTTTTCAGAGGAAGAAAAAAAAAAAACTACTACATTATAGGCAAACTTAAAACACCATCTGGAGAGCGCCGAGAAATGAGCTTACCACACCAGGACTGTAGAGATAAAACAAGCCTTAGTCCTTCCAGTGTGTGTAAAATGCTGCGGCTAGGTCCTCAGAGTGGTGAGAGATCAAAGCACGAGAGGCTTGTGCTCCCACTGTAAACATGTAGACAATGTGTGACTCATTAAAAGCTTAAAACTATATGAACCCTATTAGACGCCTCCTCATTTCCTAAATAAATCTTGTGGCAATTTCCCCTATATGACTCACAGCCAGACTATGACAGGCACATGAGGGAGAGCTCAACTGGCTGTTGTTTACTTTTGCTTTCATATTCAGAGATTTTTTTTATTATTATGATGATTTTTTTTTTTTAATTTGAGTTAAAATATAACTTCCCCAATATGGAAAGTGGCACTTTGTCATTTTGAGTTTTACTGGGTGTCCTCACCAGACACTTATCACCTTGTGCGGAAAGAATCCTACATTTGTCCTTTATTTTCTCTAAAAACTGTGTCTACTAAAATGAACACATCCAGCTAAAATAGAAAGACAGTATCCCTTTAAGTGCCTGTGATTCTTCATACACTGTCTAAATAAAGCCAGCTATCTCGTCTCTTCTTAAGTGTGTGGAAACTGGTTCAACCACGGTATAGTTGGCTCAAAAACAGGCAACACTACAACTCTCAGAGAAGTGAGTAAGGCATTGATATACTGTCTGTGTACGGTTTCACGTGAGACTCTCCACATGAATCTGCGTTAAAGCTGCATAACTATCTGGATTGGCGAGTTTGAAGTGTCTAAAGTCAGCCTGACGGTCTTAGATTGGATGCAGCCGGTCTTTGGAGCACCGCTATATCATTACATGGCTAAATGAGAGGGCACATACTACTCATTTGGTGCTCACTATTCAGCATACCTAGACTTCCTGCTTAGAGAAAGCTCGGTTGACCCTGGGGGACAATTGGGCTTAAGTGAGGGTCTTTCTTCTTTTTAGTGGTCCATCATAGCCTCCAGGCTAACCCACAGGACAATGGAGGGTTGTGACCCTGATGTGAACCACCCTTGGTCTCTTCTGGATTTCGTTACACCACGCCGTCATGTGCCCTGAACAGCCATTTAACATCCACTCAAAACCAGCATGTTTTCTGTAACTTCAAAACAGTACAGGAAGCAGCCCACACACAGTGAGGCGTTTTCACACAGACACACAGATCACAGGTTATCTATGGTGAAATCCTGTACAGATGTTACCTGGTAGATGGCACATTCAGCCAGTGACACGCAGGCCCATAAAAACACAGTGTAAGGTGGGTGAAATCCAGTACGTATGTTATAAGCTGGATGATCTGTAACACCTTTCAGCCCCACATCATACAAACAGATCAATTTACCTTGATTCCCTCTACCCTAAACCACATGTGACTGACATGTTTACCCCTGGAGAGAGAGGTATTTTCCTGATGAGCTCCACGGGCTCAAAATACCCTGAAATTCCCAGGACATGTGATAAGACTTGGCCAATGAGTAACAGATTTGGCACTGCAGCCGACACACAAGCACACCCCTACGCCTACACTTCCTACAAGCATGTGCGTACACAAATACAGACACACGCTTTGTAGATACAAAAAAAGAGAGAAAAAGCAAGACAAAGGAAACTGAAACAACCAGCCAGAGCGCAAAATAATACACACGGTGTGCTGTGTGGAAACTTTGGAAACTCGTCAATCTATTGTGACCCCTCCCCTGATGCATTCACAGAGCAAAACAAAAGGAAACTGGCAATGGAAGAACGGGGATAGTCCCATTTCAACAAAGAATGGCGTTGTTTTTCAAAAGTCATAAACTAATAAGTTCTCATCTGTGCTGAGATTCCACTGACTTCAGCAATAAAGAAAACAGGAAGAAAGAGAACATGACCAGACATGTCTGAAATAGCCGAGACTTTCAAATAAAAAAAAAAATAGAGGAACCTTTAAGAAAAAACGGCAAATAAGAAATACCCTATGGAACTGAAAATAGCATGGCCAGTAAAAGGAAGAGGTCAATAGCCTTATGAAAGTCACCAAAACTTTTCTGTTCTGGGCGGGAGAGTAAAATTAGCGGACCTCAAACCACTGTGACCTTTTCCAACTCCTCTTCACCTCAACCATCTCCCTTGCTCTTACCCGCCGATCCTTGTCATCATCAATAAAGCCGGCAGCCCGTTGAGGAGAAGCATGTCTCCAAGCCGCTACACCCTAACCCCAAATATCAGACAAATGAGTTTGTTTTCATCCATTTTGAGCTGTCACATTCCAGGCTCTCTCCACATTGCATGGTGGTTTCTAATTACCTAAGAGAGGGTGGTGGGGGAGCACGTGAGGTACCATATGGCTGAGCAGGGTATCAAACCCCCGAGGGCGAAAGACTCCTTATCCTTACACTCAGGAACACAGCTGGCCATTGTTTCGGGGGGGAGACAGAAAGGGTTCTGGGAAAGGTTGACTCACTGAGGGCAGAGCGGGACCCTGTGGAAATTTTAACACTCCACACACACACCGGGGGCAACGCGAGGGGGCCTCAAGGCGCATCCTTCCACAGCTTTGGCGAAACAATTGGTTCTCCCTCTACCTTTACGTAATCCCCAGGGGGTTGGAGGGTCAGAGGTGATGCATCCTACCGGTCAAGGTGAGGTTCAAGAAGAGCCAGGAGAAACTGGAGAGCCAGAGTCACCACTGTAGAGCCTCTGGAAGCAGCAGGGCTCATGTGTTAAGAGTCAACCGGAATGTAGTGGTTCTGCTCCACATCGACCATAAACAGACAACACTCACATGCCTCTCATGCATGCTCCATATTCACACACACACACATCTTTGAACCCAGAAATGACATAAAATGGGAGCATACAGTCACATTTGGCCCGTGATAGTTTAAGCTTTCACCCATCAGAGGCATAACAGTCTCTGATGGCCTGGAGCAGCGAGGAGTGGGCTGGTAGTGAGCATACAGGACAGTAAGACGGCCCCAGTGGCTCTGGGCCAGGGGAAATAGAAGTGGCATGCCTGGAATCTGGCCGGGAGGGAGAGACGGTGGTATGGACGAGGCCACAACGCGGAGCACATGATGGGGTCTCTGAATGGCTTACTGTTAGGGGCCACACTGCACCAACAATCCTAGCGAGAAGGGGGGAAATGTCATGCTCTATAGTATGACTGCACCCCGTCTCCCCATTTGGTAGCGATTTGCTGAAACGGCCGAGCACGGTTCACAGGCGATACTATGGAAACACACGACATATGGAATGTTCAGATAAGTGAGAATGAAAATAAAACAGCAGTTTGGGATCAGCCTGAGCGGTCAAAAGTCAAAATAATCCAGGGAGTTCTCATAGCCTGAACATTTGAAAGTCATTAGGACTCACTCTGCCGCATGCTGTGATGACTATCATACCCCCCATTTCTTGTGGTAATATGACCCTCTAATGATTAAGCGCAATTCCCTTTCCGGCTTTACAGTAGAAGCTACTGCAGTCTGGTGGTAAAGTCTAGGTCAGGCTTACCTCTGCGGGTCTTTGCTGCCGTCTGTGCTGCGATCAGAGCTGCTGCCGTCTCCCTGCGATCTGTTGTCCGCTTCTGGCTCCAGCTCGGGGTCAGCAGCCTCCTTCTCAGCGGGCTCTGGGGCTCTGGGAACAGGGGTGTCTCTGTCCGGCTCAGGCAGAGGGGTGCGGCGCCCCTGACTCCCTACGCTACCAATACTCCCTGTGGTCCCGTGGTGGTTTCTCTCGGCGGACCCTGTGACCCGCCTGGCCTCACTGCAACGCTTCATGGCCTGGAGCTGGGAGAGGGGCACTATATCGCCTCCCTGCGGTCGGTGCCAGACGGTACGGCGCCCCGCAGAGTTGTAATAGTAGAAGCGGCCACTGTGGGGGTCAAACAGCTCCCACCACTGGTTCCCGTCTGCCTGGCGGACAGCAGCACCTGGCGGGGGCTCCCAGCCACACTCGCCGGTGGTCAGGTTCACATACATACGCTCCCGAGAGCGCGGCTCCAGGATCTCCACCCAATCAGAGCTGTGAGAAGAAAGAGGAGAAAGGGAGTCATTACAACAGACAAAATAAAAGTAAAACCGTATTTTTTTTTTTGCTGCTGAAACGGCAACAGATTATTCACCACGAGGATATGACGACACAGTACAGAAGCCACGGTCACGCCTGAGTACTCATCAACTAGACAAGCCGTAAACAACTCACACTGTTTGACAGGCTGAGAAGCATGAAAATGCCCACTCGTCCATATGGAGAGCCTGTGAATGTTTGTGTCCCCTACATGTGTCCATCTGTAAGTGTGTGTGTGTGTGTGTGCATGTGTGTGTGTCAGCAGTGATGTCATCTTTTTATTCAGTAGAGGACTGGAAGGAGCAACAGTGTGTGTGTGTGTGTTTCCTGACTAAGGAGACAGGTGGATGCACACAGCGAGACACCAGGCTTGGAGTCAGCAGGGCCCAAAGGGAACCATCCGCTCTCATTTCTACTAACACAAAAAAAAAAAACACCTAGCTGAACTACAAACACCAGCTAACAACAGCTAGCTCAGCTAAACGCACAGAGAAAACAAAGAGAGGCAGAGGTGGGGTGCAGGAGAGAGGAACAGAAACAGAGCGAGACACACACACACACACACAGAGAAACAGACAAACAGACAACCCAGTTACAGAAATGTACACAGGAGCAGGCCACAGATAAGAGGGACAGCCAGTCTCAGACACAATTAGACCATGAACTGAATTTCAGAGAAATAGTAGGACACTATCTGTGTTAGTCACCGTCTAGTAGATTATGAACGAGCAATATCACCCCAGGTTATGGGTCTGTGCCTACATAAAATCAGGGTCATTAAAAAAAAATCATGACAAATAAGCAAGTTCTGGAGTTTCCTGGCACTATATATCCAGGTCATGCTACTCTCCATTGTGTCTTTTTTAATCTAGTTCCCTAATGCAGAGTAGCCTTAACTGTGCCAACGAAACCATGTGGGAACAGCGAGAACAGCCAGCGAGAGTCCTTTCAGTGGGGTAAGCATCTCAGCAGAGGGCTAGAGCCAGAGGGAGGAGAGGAATTAAGAGACAGAGATAAAGCGTTAAGGAAGAAAAGCTCCACCGTGAACTCAAAATATCCAATAACTCACAACGCTGCCTTCTCTTCACCCGTAATGACCACTTGAGGGTCTGGCAAGGCTAGACCCTTTTTTCTTCTCGCTGTAACCCATCCAAGTCTAGCCTAGTATCTCTGAAAGAGCAAGGGCAGCATAGGGAGGGATTAGTGCTATTGGGATCTGCCATAGGTTTGGTTCTCTTCCCAGCTTCTTCAGCATAGAGAAGCTATTTTCTTCCCGTCACACCAGTTTGTGATACAAGCCTTCTGTCCAGGCTACCTGCGGTGATGAGAGAGGGCATGATGACCAGCATGGGCGACAATGCTCACTATGTCCACCAAATACCCACATTCACTCCTCACGAGCCTGCCAAGCCAACCCTGTGCCCGCCCCTGGCCTCAGAAATAGACACAGAGGAGCATGGAGCCAGCTGGGTCTGGCAGGGCGACCATGTTGCCCAGTTGGCGACAAAACTCACTGGGAACAAGCAGCGCTCTCCATTTTGAACTGCACGACCTTAAGAAAAATCTTTGGTGCCAATTTATGCAGATATCGCTCATCTACTGTCGTTACCAGAACCAGGTTCCCGATATCATCCTCCAGAGAACATGGAGAGGATATAGGAGCCTTCCACACCCTCCCTACCCATGTGCCACTGCTCTGTGCTGGGAGGCCATCTGGCCCCGTCACTCACACAGACACGGATAAAGCCCTACTTTCAGTGAAGCGGACTCAACATGTACGGGGTTTTAATGTTGACTTTACAACTCACATAGAACATTTACATTTACTCTTCTTTATTCTCAAAGGCAATAGCTGCTAAAGTTTATGTGCAAAAAGTAAGACTTAAGAAATGAGCATTGTGTGAGTCAGAGAGTGACGGACTCTCTGACAGTTTGTGTACAAATGTGTTTGTGTGAGTTCAGGGGGTTGGGATCATTATGGGGGAGTGGTGTTTACAAGTCAGACTGCTCACAAAAGAGACTGTCCCGCCATGGGGCCCCACAGTTAGTGGCGCTGGCTGAGGGGATGACTTTTAACACTTATTAGATGCACGGCTTTAATGGGCGGGAAGCGCTTCAAATAATGGGGCATTCAACGCAGGGGCCTGAGCAATCAATGCTGCCACACACATACCAAGGCCTTCATCTCTTCACTGCTCCTAGCTTCCCAAAACAGCATTCCAGTGTGGAAAAACTGATATCTGCTGGATTCATTGTATTCAACTCTGCATTTGTCATCACATGTAATTATAAATGCAGCATTTAAATCCCAATTAAAAACAATTAAATGCCTATGAATTGCTCATCAGTACTGGAAATAAAAGCACAAGTGTCCCTCTCCATGCTTTTATATATCTGCTGTTGCATCTATGTTAGGGAAACCCAGAAGGAGGAATAACCGTGATGAGAGATGACCAATACAGAATGCAAACAGACACTGCATCCAGAACACCTCAGCAGGAAACCAAGATTTGAGGTTCAACTGTGAAGGCTACAGCTGACCGGAGGGGAGCAGTGTGGGGTGTAGTGGTTGCATAAGGACTTTGCCTTCTGGATAAATAAACAGCAGTTAGTGCTGAGAGCGGCCCACTGGGCTCTGTTGACACTACCAGATAAGCAGGAAGACAGACCGGTGGTCAGGGGCTGAAATTCCGCTCTTGGGTGTGCTTATACAAGATGAGAGGCTTCTATTATACGGTCTGGTCTAACGCCATGTGACTTCAGTGTGACATCCCCTACCTGCCTCACTTTACTGTGGAAAACCTCCTTAAGATGTCAAAGTGGGGACACTGCTGTTAGAGGGGATAAGGTCAGCGTGCTTTAAATTCCCAAAATTGACACCGAAACCTGAATCCATTATATCCATTATAACGGCACAGCCTTCATTCTCAATACTTTATCAAAAGACACAAGAACCTTTTATGGTAAAACACTTCCAGCTGTTGTGTTTTAAAGTGATTTCGCTTAGAAACGAGTATGAATTCAAAAGTAATCAAGAGCCACCCTGGTAGTTACTGATTCGGTGATCCAGTGGCAAGCAGATACACCTAAACGTGGTCTACCCAAGGCAATTTGCTCAGTGGTGATAGAGGAGGACGCACAAGTAAAGCACAGGTCTCTAAACAACCGAGGCAGTCGGCCCCTCGCTGCAAATGTTCATAAATGGTTTGGAATGCAGTCTGCACAAGCTCTGCGAAGTTAAACTCTGGGCGAAATGTTTTATAATGAACTAAAATTAACTTATTACACGCACGCGGTCCTATGACCAAAGGACATGGCACCTGATTTTCCTCGGGGAATCTCAATCTAATTGAAGAAGACTTGTATGTCGGGGAGACCCCTATTAGAAAGAAGGGTCTGTGTAACCCTAGACCAGCACCTCACTGCCTTCAGTAAACATTGGAACAGATTCTATGTGGAGATGAAAAATAACAGCTATTTGAATGGTAAACTTATACTGTATTAAAGAGCAAGTGGAAAAATATTGGCTCCTTAAAGGGGCATTTTACTGATAATTTACATCAACATTAGTTTGCCTTTACTTTGGTTGGAACTGACTCCACCAGAAAGATTTACAGGGAGATTTTCTTCTAGATGATTAGATATGTGGTTGCTATGTTTTGATTTGAATTTCTACAAACCCCTAGACTCTACTCGAAATATATTTAGTAATTTCATTTCACGGAAAGTTTTTTTTTCCAGCCGTATCCCTGACTGAGGATTTTGGGCAACACTTTTCTTTCCACCTAACCTACATTGTTTCACTGAACTCTCATTAACACAACAGGGGTCCAGTCTAAACCAGATGACATGACACAGTGGACAGTTTAAGAGCTTCATTTTATGATGAAGTACCCTTTTAGTGCTTCAATCTTTCTCTCTTGATGCACTAACGTGTTATTTACTCTGCAATGGCACACAGGGTCTTTGTCTCCCATTTGGGTCAAGGAGATGTTTGAGCAGCCGATGGTTATTCCAGAGGGACTAAAAATAAGGCTGGTCAAATAGTAAAAAAAAATAGACATATGCAACACAGAGCACGCGTCTCAGCTCTGCACTGAGACCAGGCAGCCAAAATTGACACATGCCTGCACACAAACACACACACTCTCAGCCATCCTGTTTCTCGCAGTCCCAACGTGCCAGAGGTATCCTTGTGAAGAAGAAGAAATACTTCATCTATCATCCGTGATTTACAGTCAGCTCCAAAAATAACTGTAGATCTGAAAGCGGTTTCCCAGAGCGAGGGGAACAACAGAGTATGGCTCATGGAATCGGCTCCATTGTTCTACGCCAACCCAAAGTGTAAATGGCACTTTTCCCAGCAGTGGAAAACATAGACTGGACAATACATTGTCTAGAAATAGGGCAACACACAGACTTTTGTCATTGTTTAGCTTTTGAGTTCAGTCAAACTGAAATACCAGTGCGGTTGTTGATTGATTCCATCAGAAAGATAAACTATACACAGAAGACAAAAAGATTTTGCTCTCAGTAGCTTAGCTTTCTGACCAGATAACAGCAGATAAGAGCAGCAGCTTTTTATCAGATAGTCTTGTAATGGCTGAAATGAAGCTTAACGCTCCAGTGCCAATGTGGTATTTCTGATGGGCAGATAGGGTGCCTTCAGAAATCGAGCCAAATGGGGGTATTATTGCCTTCATTTGTCCATAAATTTGTTAAAGCAAGACAATAGGCACCAGTGAGCCAGTTAAGCTCCCATTTACCATTTAGTACCCTTGTAAAGTCACCTCTAACCTCTCCTAACAACAGACTATTCTGAGCCGGCCTCTGTGGCCTGTGACTGTCCCTGGTGGACCCAGCCAGGCGGCTGCTTCACACAGGGCCTGCCATTCATCTAGGAAACCTTAGCGCTCTGTTCACCAGCCACAGCAACAAGTGCCAAAGTCCGCTCCGGCCGGTATATTTACAGACCTGCTATTTCCTATTTAGAGACATAAAGCATCCTTTCTCCTTAGATACTGGCTTTTAAAAACAAGTATCCTCGAAGAGAAGAGAAAGGCATTCAATCTCACCTGGCAAAACAGGTTTCAAAACTCTATTAAAAATAGAGTATAGAGAATACTGAGAGCAAAACTCCAAAAGTTGTGCTATGCTAATAAAAGGCTGTTTTTTTTCCGCCACCGGCAGTTCGCTCTCATCAAGCAAGCAGAGGCTTGCTCTTCAATACGATACACACAGTGATCTGCCAAAGGCGGACTTCTGTTTGATTATGTATAAACCATGTACAAAGTCTGTTCAGCAAGGCTGCTAGGCAACCTGCTTATCTAAATATTGTAAAACAAGAGTAGGGACATGGACTGACTACTGAGTGTGCCTGGCAGTAGTTCCAGTAGCTGTGACTAACTCAGAGCGTAACCATAAACCTGGCACAATGAACATTGTGGCCACGGTCCCCTTTACTGGAGTGGAACGGGGCAGCAGCTCTTGCATCAATGGCTCTACAGTGCTGAAAGGGCATGGCTGCATTGGCACAAATGGAGAGGCAAGCTCAATAAGACTTAGAGAAAACAATATTTGGTTACGCTTTCCACTTTGAAATTTGCATACTTAAGTCACACACTTGAATTTGTGCTTGTAATTTTGTTGCTTTTTGGGTGCATACATGCTGCAGTCAGCATGTTTCTCTGCCGGTTTATAGAACAGAGCTTGGTTACTTTTACAGTTGAGCGATGTCGATCATAAAATTCTCATGTAGTTGTGTTCCCACGTTTGCAAAGGCGTGTGTTTGATTTCTGGAAGGCCGTTTTGAACCAGATGCTGTTTCTGTTTGAAACACAGCTGGAGCGAGGTGCTTGTGGGTCAGCGTTGTGCAGGACAGGGTCCAAGGCTCCCGCACCCTGCCCAGGCCGTTGCGAAAAATCAGGAGGCAGAGGGGAGAGTGCACATGTTTCAGATGACAGGAAAAAGCCCTGCACCTGTCATACACACATTCTTTGGCCCTTTTGTATAACACCTCCCGTTCCTGCCGTTCCACCCAGGTCAGGGGTCATAAAAAAACACAAAGCACAACTGGTGTCTGTGTGTGCCTGTGCTGTGTATAATTTAACAACAAACAAACCAGTATAAGGACTGCTGAGTCTGGTGCAGAGTAATGGACTTCCGAGAGGCGACTTGGCGTTCATCCCCACAGCAACCCTCATAAAGTTAATGCTAGGGGCGAGAGCGCTGCACGCTTGTTATCTTGCTCACTGACTTACACAGTAATGTGCTCCTGAACCAGGCCTGCAGGGCTGCATGCAGTCTGTCTTGTTTGAACTTCTAACCCTGTTTAGAATTTCTATGGGCTTATTTGCCATCTCATTGACTCTGCTGTAATGTTAAACGCCCCGTTAAATGTCTTCCTCTTGAAGGTTTCTGTGGCATTGTCTCTGCATGTGTATGCTGTAGATGCACTGTCTTTAGGCACGACCCAAAATGATCAAAACGGGTGACAAGGCTCTTTAAAGAGGACTAAATACCACGTACATCTGTCCTACCTGTGGCACTTCTGAAAGCTGGCAACAGGTTTATACCTTTTCCCTCTACTCCTGCCCCTCTCCTCTTTCTCCCACCACTCAGCTGCAGTTGCTGGTGTCCATTCTTCACTCGTCCTCTGCTGACATTGGCAAACGGGTGTGGGGGTCGTTTTACACGGCGGGACACGTCAGGCATGACAGAGCCAGCCTCATGTGAGCCAACCAAGAGGCATGAGAGGCAGGTTGCCAAAGGAGGGCGAGAGAGGTAAAGCGCTTTAAGACCAAACAGCCGGGAAACCACATGCCTGGCAGAGAGAGGACGGCCAGGGTGGGAAGATAAAGATGAACAGAGGGGGAGCCTCTTGATCTCACCCTGCTGCCTGGTTCACCTCCATAAGGCCTGAGACAAGACAGCCAGTGTGTTCGGATACAGACGTTATCAAGCTGTTGATATTGGGTGTGACAGCTCTGTTAGCACCGTACTGAATTATTAAAATCAATTCAGATACAGTTCCATGGTCTGTTCAGCACGGTGCAAATTTTCACATCCTGCTAAATAAAGAATAGAAATAGTTTGTAGAGAATGGTTTTCTTTGAGTGCTGGAAACCATGATGAAGGCTGATAGCACACCAAAATACAGAGAAGTGAAGTGTCTCACCACTGACTGATCCGAATTTGACTCTTAAAACTGTGGTGAAAAAAAAAAAAAAAAATCACCATCACATTATGCGCATTTGTGTCCAAAGTTTCATTTCCGCAAAATAAAGTCAACCTCAATATTTTTACAGCGTGAGCATTATTTCTTTTGAAATGTCAGTGACGGTTAAGGATGAGTGAATAGTCTTCCAGCAAAAAAGTGTTTCATCTCGTCTGGTATTATCTGTGATTGGCAGGTGTGAGTCACTCTTCCATACACCTGAAACCCTCGGAGCAAGATAGTCCGGTTTGTTCTCTGTGCCGTGAACATGGGGTCCACTTTTAATGGAATCGCAAAAATGCAAAATGGACTTCCCACAAATTTCCAGCTTTCTGCATAACGCCCAGATGTCAGTTGTCCTCAGCAGTTCACAAAGGGATAAAGCCCGTGTCTCTTTGTGAAACACCGGCACATTAACACACTGACTCATAACAATGAAGGAGTGATTACAAAGTCAGAAAAATATCCCCAACTCTCCTCAGTCTACGGTGTCTTGTTTTACGTGAGACTGTGGGGTCTCCGGCAAGAGAATAGAAAGGTTACCTAGCTGATAGGCATGCCCTGTGATGACTCACAACTATATGCATTACAAAGCCCAAGCAGTGCAACCCTATTCTAATGCCTGTGATGGCACAGAACAATGCTCACTATTGTCACATCAACAGGCAGACTTCATTCAGCGCGAGTCCTCTCTGTTGCCTTCCCACAGGAGCGTCCAGCCAATCGGAGCCACAGCAGGGCGGAGTTTGGGACATGTATAAGAGGTCTAGGGTGACCTGTTTCAACAGCTGCCCTAATCCAGATCTAGAAACAGTTTCCCCCTCTCTTGGCACAGGATTAAACCGGATCTCACAAGGTCATTTCACCACCTTCAACATGGCCAGTCTTTCCCATGCTGCTTTCCAACAACCGATTTTGCATGGCCTGAGTGAATTCACTCCCTCGCCCTGCCAAAATGTTTGCTTCCACTGCAACAAACTGATTGTTCATGAGGAGTGAGATAATAGGGCCTACCTCGTCACTGGTTCCAGGAGAACATTTTTGTGTTGGCAGACTTGAATGCTACTTCAGATACCTTCTCAGCACTCCGCCTACAAATTAACCGTAGAGACCCAGCGCTTCGGCATTTCTGTAAGGAGAGTATTGTCTAGTCTCGCCATGCTGCTCTTCCTCCCACTAATGCAGCAGCCTTCAGCAGAAATGCTGGGAACTTCCGGCCTCCTCACTGCTCTGTAGAACAGACAATGTCTGTCTGAGACACAAGACAGCATCAGGGTCAAAAGACCTCCCTTTTATAGGGGTGAGCCTGACCAACAGAAGCGCCTGTCCTTCCTAAAATCCTCCCCTTTCCCCACTCACTCTAAGAGCATATGGGAACTTTTTAGGTCAGATAAGACGAGGCAGAACATGTGCAGGAGAAGCCGAGGACAGGGATCAGGGTGTTTACCACATACAGGCCGGCCTCTCTGTCCACCAGCTGTCAGAGCCAGGCAACAATGGGGTCACTTGTCCAAACAAGAGAAACGAATGAACCAATTAGGATGTAATTGTGCTTAATACACATCAACATTCATTGTCCAAACTTTATCTTGTCATTTGGGGTCGGACATGTAAGAAATGAAAACATGTGCAGCAGGGCCTTTAAAAAAAAACAAAAAAACATGCGCTGCCTTAACCTCCACCATCTGCTTGCTGTCTAAAAAACACTGTCCATTCGTTTTTGACCGGCTCAGCGGTGACCAGCGGCCGTTTGCAACTTCATTTTGAGTTGGACCACTTGGACCCCTCCCCCCCACCAATCCAATCTTCTCCTGCTGACATGACAAACGAGGCCAGAGTCTAATCCCAGAGCAGAGTTACACGGTAAGAGGGGGTCAGTGGGTGCCCAAGGAGCCACACAGGAAAGAAGCATCCGGATTGTCCCCTAGAGCCAGCGAGGCTGCTGACGGCAGGCCCTCTGGGATTAGAAATGCAGAGCAGCCTGGTGAAGATGTTAACGCCGGCTCTGTGCCTGAAGTGGGGAGTGTGGCAGATAATGACCTAAGGGGCCACCGCTGTGCTCCCTGGTGCTGAGACAGATTAACATTTTCCTAATATCAACAGACATTTGGGCTGCTGCAGAAGGAGTTAAATGGGACAGTGGTTTTCAAAGAAGTTACGGCTAGGGCACTGAAATGTGTCCTGACGATAATCTCTTTAAACAGCAGGCTTAAAACTTTTCCTTTCTCTGAGGCTTTTGTCAAGGTTTCATCACTGTGTATCTGTTTGGCTGCATCGGAGTGTGGACAGGTACATGTGCATGCTTGTGCATGTGCGCTGTTTGTGGAGGAGGTTCTCTTGTGTGATAATGTTGAGGCACGTTGCACAACTTGTGTTTTTATTGTTTTTAAGTTGAGCACACTGAGTTTTCTTATGCGTGACACGTGACATACAAAATAACTGTGACTGAGCACAACGCGTCGGCTCACTAAAATTATGACTGGTGTAAATCTCTTCTAAGGAAATGACTCATTTATCCTTATTACCCATTACAAACTCGTGTTATTCTCTATAATACTAGTGCGTGGCCAACACTTCATAACATCAGTTTATACAAGTGAAGGTCAGGAAGTTAAGCCAGCCATTTATCCCCATCGACGAAAGGTTCAAAATGTCAGCGGCCGTACATGGATTGACAAATATGGTTTGACAAATCACCTTGACCTTTCCACATTGTCTTTGTGTCTTGCCTTGGAGACTTAAAAAGGAGTACAGAGAGTTTAAAGTATTCTAACAAGGATTACAGTACAAAATGCAGGACAGTATGGGGAAAAAAGTGGAAACGATATTTGAAAATGTGTGTATCACAAATCTAAAAAAAAAAAAGAAAAAAAAAGAAGAAAAAAAAAGATCCTTACCATTCGTCATCATTATTTCAGCAAGTCATAACCCAAGCACAAGCAGTTTTGGCACTGGAGCACAAGGTTCAAAATGACACTTCCTCTCAGCGGGCCAATCAAACAGCTCTGTCGTCAGAGCCGTTGCAGGATGAACGTCCTGCCTCAGTACTGTCACAGTCAAAAGGCCCAACATTAAACCAAGGGTTGTTGCTAGGGGCACCGCTGTGTTTTGTTCTCTTTTTGTCTGCCTCCTATTGTGAACCAGCAGAGTAAACAATGAGACAACATCCTATTGTAGCTCATCTAGCTCATGCTGACATTAACTTCAGGGACATGATGGGAGACAGCAAAGCTGATGCAATAGACCAAAGCAGTGCCTGTTGTGATGTTGCATTCCCCATACAGACAACTGAACACGTGTGCAAAAACCAGCAGCATGCAGATGCTACCCACAGCTTACTAGATGGTAGCAGAGGCCAGGCAGGGAGGAGTAGAAAACTGCTGTGCCCGGGGACTCAGGTTGGCGTGCCATGTCAACCTAACTATAGAAATAGCTATAGAAAAGACTCCCCTCTGGACAGCTCGCTTCTCTCTCCACATGACTCATTATACAACTGGAGGCCGCACCACAAGAGGAATGTAAGACATCCAAGATTCAGCCATCAAAACTCCTCAAATCTCCGCAGTGCAAAGTCACAGCACAAAAGTTTAAACAGGCACAGCAATACCTCATGAATTATATGTACTACACCAAAGCAGCTGAGGATAAAAAAAGAAGTGGAACCACACTGGCTAATCCTACATCCACTATATGCGGTGTAATGCGCACTAAAGCAAAGCATCTGTCTCAAGCAACCAGTGAAAGCTAAACAAAGTTTTTAAAGCACATCTGTAGTTCAAGCAGCTGGTGGAGAACATCAGCATGTGTAGATCAAACCAGTAAAGCTAACAGCCCCAGTTACCTTCAACCAGTAAAAAAAAAGGGGTGCAACAAATGGACTGTGGAACATTTGTCCTCCGTTTGGCTTACAGGGTCTCTTAACCACAGCAAAGAGCTAGCTGAGCCACTCTGAGCCCCAGTTTAAGAAGACTCAAAAATGGGAAGCTGTTGAAAAACCCAGTAAGCAAGCTAATTCTTTTCCCCGGTTAGCTGAGACACACTGACAGACTGTCAGTGAGACCAACCTCTCCCACAGCTGCCCAAGCCTTCTGCTACAATGTCACGAAATGAGGTTAAAATGTAGCAAACTCATTTGAATTTCAACTGTGAACCATTCACCAAAGAAAGCTAACACACACACACTTTGCTCACACTCCGGAGTTGTCTCAATTACACATTTCATATTTAATTTTTTCCACATTAAGTAGCTCAAACAGGCTATAAACGTAAAGTAGTAAAAGTAAAGTAGTTGCACTATAATGACACAGTATAAAATCCATTGACTGGCGTGGTCTTGTTCACCCTACTCACTTTCTGCTGGCTGCACTGCGGGGTTAACATTACTGGCTAACTTGCACTAAACTTTTCTCCGGTGGAGTTTCTACTCTGAATATATGGACATAAAGACTTGGCTTACCTTGTCCCGGCCATTTTCTTCACATTGTAATCAAGGCTTAAATAAAAGGAGAAATGCTGTGGCCGTGAGTTTCGGGAGGGGGATTAGTTTTCTCGGCGCACAGAGCGGGCAGAGTAGTGAGTCCGGGACGGTCCTCTGCTAGTGAATCCGATATGGAGTCTCCGCCTCTGAGAGTGAGTCATCGTTTGGGATGGGGGTCACCTAGTCTGCCCACCACCACCACCACCTCCCCTCAACACCCACCCGTCTACCCCCCTCTGACTCCCACTGGTGGGTGTTGCTGGCGGGACAGGCTTTTCTGGTTTGAAACTTTTTTTTGCAAGGTGAACAAACCTTTTCAATAAATGGTCGTCAGTTCATTTGACCAAATAAATTAATTAATTAAAAAAAAAATCGCCAATATTAAGAGGCCCGTTATATAACATACATTAAAAAAACAAAATAAAACTGGAGCAGCTGGAACAGTGTTTTTTTTTTCTCTAAGATATCAGCTTATACTTGTAAAGCTGTTTTCCCTTGTTGAAAGGATAACAACTTAGTAAGATAAGATAAAGTAGTGAGAACCATTAAGATCAAATTTGCACTCCCCTTTTCAGTGGGTGTAAAAAAACCTGTAGTACCGATAAGCGACATGCAGTAAGTGGTGGTCTAGTTTTCGGTTTAATAGCGCGTTAATATCGGAATTAACGGTGATGCGGTTACAGAGACATTCATCAGGTATTTTACAACGGCCTCTGACGTAACCCAGCCAATCAGGAGCGAGAACTATCCGCTTTACAATTACAGGTGTCCTCCAGTTCTTGTGACTGAGGTGACTTGTTGGTAATTTATAACCTGAGTGTTTGTCTGAGTGAAAGCAGACAGAGACACCTGCTGGAGTACAAGTGAAGCATCATGCACTTCCAGGACAAAAGTACTTTTTTTTTAATGATCAAACAACACTTTATTCACAATTACTATCAGCACTCAAGTCTAGGGAAATATTTGCTAAAAAATAAAATAAAAATAATAATAATTAAATCAAAGAAGCTAACAAATGCAGGTTGCTAAAACTCACATCAATAAGTATTACATGGTTGTGTTGTTCCTCTCTGCAGCAGAGTTTACATCCATTAATTGTACAGGACGCCTATCTTTTCACAGTGAACCTTTTAAGTGCTTTTCCGAAGCTTTTATACCGAGCCAAAACACCCCTTTTATCAAATGTTTCTAAATAAGGAAAAAGGACAAACATACAAATTGAGGGCAATGAAATTTCTCAAGCAACATGTCTACCTAAAAGGTCATTTTGTCAACTCATATCATACAACAAGGTCTGCCTCTTCAGTTTTTATAAAAAATATTGTAAACATTTATATTAATTGCACAACATACATTCAAATACATACTGTACTGTACAGCAAGTTTTTATTTCTGTATTGTTATCATATAGCACCATGTAGCCTATAGCAAGCTGAACAAACTATTTGGATACTTCTACAGTGTGGTATTGACAATACAAAGGAGTAAAATGGCATCCACTATGAAGCATTTTGCCAGTGGTCCAGTGTTTGGAGGTTTGGATTGTACCGTTGTGGGATAGGGGTTAGTGTAGGCCCGTTCAAGGTGTGGCTGACATGGCATAGGGTTACCAGTAACAGGATCAAGGCAGGCAAAATCTAGACACCTCGCCCCTCTCAGATGTGAGGAGGGTCTGAGGCTGCATCAAGGACATTCATCAACATTAAGATTAACTATAATACAAAAGATTATGGCAAAAGTCCGTTACCGTTCACCATCATCAAGTCCAGACCTCTTTTCCATGTGCACTGACACGTTGGTATTTTGTAAGGAAACACTGTCGCAGTGTTACTGTCAGCAACTGTACTCCTAAGCGCTACTGATTTCGCTAGTCAACAATGTGCCACGACGACACCGTGAGGACGCAATGATACCCATAAGATCAGTGTCTAGCAGCAGAGTTGACATGTAATACACCTCATATTTATTGGTGCTTCGGTTTCCACCCAGTCCCACATGACATGAAAAAAAAAAAAGCTGATTAAAGCCGATATATATTATCTACAAGCAGTACGGACAGGCGGAGTGTCTGTGCCGTGGACACCGAACCACTCCACTTGAATCACAGCGTCCTATTGGGTGTTAATTGTCCGGGAGAGCCGGTGCTGACAGAAGACGTGAATGTGTATGGAATAATGTGTGCGAGGGAAGTGAAGCCTTGGAGAGTCAGTGGAGTTTCCCATCGGTCTCGGCGTTTCCTCTGCCTGGGTGAGGATGATGACGATGATGGTCAGAGTGCCAGCAGTGGGCCGGGACCAGCAGCTCTCTCCAAAACAAAACTCTTAACACAGTAGAGTAGTTATCTCAGGTTGCGTTGCAGCGAAGAGTGGTCAAGGTCCTTGGGTTCGCCTGCACTCGCCCCTCTCCTTCCTCTGCTGGAGGAACCCCGTGTGGTGGATTGTGGGATGCAGGTGGTTAACCAACCCACCCTTCCCAAATCTGCCCTCTGCACAAAGGAAACAAATATAAGTTAAATGTGTCGCTATAGGCATTCACTGGAAACCGTGGCTCCAGTTGTGGTCTGTTCCTAGCAACACTGCGAGAAAAATATAAGAACGATGACAATAACAGGACTAAGAACACAACATAATGAGACAACATCTCATCTGCATTGCGCTTTTGACTTTGACTTGTGTTGGTGAATGAAGAAAGGGAGTGTGCAGCGTTGCAATGCAGGTTAAAAAAGAGTTGATTGGAGGAGACAGAAGTAAATAGAGAGGGGAGGTTTAGGAAGCATGCTGCTGGGTCATCTGACCAAGCAAAAAAACTTGGATGGAGATGGGAGAGCTTGGCTGAATACAAGGGAACAGATGGGTTATGACAAACTCACAGCGATTTGGAGGAGGGCTTCTTCACTTTTGGCCTCTTTCGACGATGAACTGGCCTGAAGCATGCACAGCACGTGAACACGTGCAGGGCAAATGCACGTGCATGGAGACACACACACACACACAGGTATATACACACAAACACACACACACACACACAGGTGCACACACGCACACACGCACACACAGACATGCATGCACGCGCGCACGCACACACAAACACACATATTTACAGTCACACAGACATACACACACGCGCACACACAGCAGAGACAAGCAATTAGGCTTCATTACAGATAAGGGAACAGCAGAAGCTGAAAGCAGGTTTGCATCTTGGCCCCCATTGGCTTCTGCATGCTTAACAGGCTTTGATTACAACAATAAGGAACCATGGCAGTTTGTGCAAACTTTGAAGAGGTTCAATTTCACCACAAAATCACTGTATTTTATTTCCTTGATTCCCCAGATGGCTCGTAGTAGGCAGAAACATAACCAAAGACACACTGGGGAGACTGCAACCTCTCTGTGTTCATAGTGTAACATGAATTCCATCTGTGGTGTTTGCAAAAGTAATCAGCGATGTACAAGACAGAGAGGAGAATACCTGTATTCACTGAAGTAGTTCCGCTCTCTTCCTCCTGAAAAGAGGGAGAAGGAGTATTAGTTTCAGTCTGAAATAACCAAAGACACTATAATCAATCATGTTTTTCTTTGGATTTTCCAACTGACCCTTCTCTGGGTTGCACTGCTTATGTCCTTTGCAGCTCCGTAGCTCCATGAGCTGCTGGTGCATTGAATTCAAAGCATTGCGGTCCAATGTGCTGACAGCATTAATCAGCTACAGGCACAATGAGGACAAAATGTTAGCAAGGGGTTTGCCAAAAGTGACAATAAAGCGGATTTACTTTGGAAATGCAGCAGGAAACTTTCTACCACTTTGCTGAGGATTTACAGAAATGCAATATGAATCATGTTGTGGGATCATTTTGTAAAGCTGGTGGAATATCTGGCACTACATGCGTCTGTGTGTCGGCACAAATGATGAATACCTGGTATGGGTCAGTGTTGAGGTCAAAATACTCCAGGAAACCAGTAGCAAATTCACAGAACAGGAAGTTGTGTGTGTCATTGATGGTCCTGAGGCACCAGTAGGTGTTGTTGTTGGCACTGGTGCATGCACAGAACGGACCCACTGAGGGCGGAGGAGAGATTGGGCGCGACAGGAAAGGGAGGGGAAAGAGAAGAAAACAAGGACAATTACAATAGTGTTCCATAATAATATTTTCAACGTATCTGTTCTGGCAAAAAATAGACTCAGAAACCGCCAAACACATTCCACAGCTATATATGATTCCTCACTTGTCCAGAAGGGGGCAGTCTGCCAGTGCTGGTTGTCATGGGTAAAGCAGGTGAGGCCAGGCATGCTGCAGGTGTCATTGTTTCGGAGCCTCTTCAGGAGTTTGCGTAGTTTCTTTCTGCGCTTCTGCTCCTTCAGCATCCACTGCTTCTTCTGCTTCGATGGCATTCTGATGAGAACAAAACAATCAAGAAAAGGAATGAGACCGAAAGTAATAAAATAATTATTCCTTTAACACTCAAGATGGTGTACAGCACATGGATTTGCCTTATTCATACCTGAGAGAGTGGATGCGTCCTGCGTTGAGCCTGAAAGCCTCTTTGTTCTTGAGGAGATAACTGAAAAGACAGGAGACACAGCGTGTGACTGATGGCTGTCACACCGATAATTACATCAATGGACTGGTGACTGTGCAGTATTGATGAATTCTCACCTGGGGGTGTTACACTGGCACTCTTCAGGCCGCACTTTCTTCAGGTGACCTTTGACCTCACGCAGGTTCTTGATTTTGGTCTGCAGGGTTTCAATCTAATCGCAGCGCAAACAGTCACACAGCCACACAAGATGGAGTTAAAAACAAAAGCTACTAACAACCAGTGACATGATGTCATGAACAAGCCGTTTTCAAACTTGGACCCTCAAACTGACTTTCATTAACCAGCGGACCCCATTTTAAGTGATTTTGCCCTGATATAAACCCTGATAAGAAAAAAGTTTTGATTTGTGCAAGAATTAAATTATTTAGATATGGCAGGAATATTGACAAATATATTCAAAATAAGGAGATTAAAACAATTTAAAATAACCATCCATAGATAACAATTTTTCATCAATTACAGTGAAATTGAACTATTTCTCACTTTGGTGAGGACCCCCTGGAAGCTCCTCAAGGACCCCCGGGGGTCCCTGGACCCTACTTTGAAAACCACTGAGGAGTGGATTTAACCAGAGTAGTTTTATTGAGGAGGCTGGAGCCTTACCTCATGCTCAATATGCAGTTTATGGTCTTTCCATGCTTGAAGGGATTTGTAGAGGCCTCCATCACATTTCACCGTGTCATTCATAAGAATTGAGCACCTGCAGGGAGCACAGAACCTAAAACTGTAAACCACCTACACACACGTCTTGGCTTTCTGCCCATATTGAACATTGCACGTACCTGTAAGTGACTTTAAGGGCGGCAGGTGGTGTGAGCCTGCTGCTGCTGGTGGGTCTGACCGTGGCTCCCATGCCACTGAACTCTTCATCCTCCGTGTCCCCATTCCCTGCTCCTCTCCTGTTTTGGGTCCAGCTGCTGTTCCTGGATTCCATAGGCCGGTAGCCCTCCTCCAGGTCCACAGCGTACAGATCTCCATCCAGCTCAAATGGCACTGAACGTGCCCAGCGGTTCCTCGACATGGTTTTACTTGACTTGATCTCTGAATAGGACAAGGGAGAAGGATTTGTTTGTAATACTGTAGCAGCACAAGTGTGTAATCTAAAGTCTACCACATGGTGGCAGTGCAGACACATCGCCCTCATCTCATGAATACTTCAAAAGCTGGTTATTTTAGCCTGAGATTAATGGTCCTGTTTGGAAAGGCTTTGTGCTGCAAGGGCATTTCAAAGTAAAACACAAGTGTCTTTCAGAACAAAAATCAGTCTCTATTAATAACAACTGGAACACTGGTTTATGTGACTGACAGAGGAGCTTACTCTTCTTGGTGAGCAGTCTCTTCCTCTTCAGGACGGTGGTTCTGAAGCCCAGTGGGCCACAGTCGCAGCTGTCAGAGTTGGACATGCCGCCGTAGAGCTGGGAGCCACCGCTGGCCATCAGAGCCTGCATACGTGGGGCATAGAGACTGGCCATGCCCTTACACTTATACAGCCTCAGCTTGCCAGTCGGGTCCTCCACACACTGCCACTTCTACAAGAAAATAGAGGGAGAGATGACAGAAGGGTCTAGATAGCACCAAAGAATGATTCTACGTGGGGTCCTTTATCTTGCTCTAAAGAACCATTAAAAGGTGGTCTGTTTGAAATCGTAGAGTTTGAACTTAAGTGAGGACACATTAGACTCAAGTGACAAAAAAGAAAGAAAAAAATCATGAAGGCATGGCGACTCAACCATTAAATAAAACTTTTATACCACATTTTTTCAGGGGTCCTCACTTCAACCAAACCCCTGCAATTTTACCTAATGCACCTTCAAGAATGCATGACCTGAACATGCATTAATGACATTCAACTTTTTAGGACTCACTGGCTATGGTTTTGTGAGTTATTTAATTCATTGTGGTTCTATATTTCTCTAACCAGATGACTCTTGAGGATGACAACACACTTGCCTTTAAGGAAATCAAAGAGGATCTTTGATGTCAAAGATAACCCTGGGAGTACAATGAGTGTATATTATATCCACTGAAAATGTCAACCAGATTGGAAATTTCCATGGTACATGTGTTACACTCCACTCTGTACTCTTTCTTCACCCCTTTAAGACAGATACCTGTCCTGGCTGTTGGCAGGCGGTCTGGTACTCTGCTTTCTGACACAGGTCCTTGACCCGTTGGTATTTAGGAAGGAAGTTCTCTTCCTGAGCCACTTCCTTCCCATCAGCTCTCTTGTGCAGAGGCTTCCTGTGTGAACGGGAAAGGATTGCATGAAAATTAATTCAGCCAACCATCTTACAAAGAGAATACTGTCACAAGGTGACAATGCTTGGAATGAAAACGTATTCTGCAAAAAGGTCAATCAATAAACCATACCCTCTCTCCACCAGAAAAGAATCCCTCCATGTCTTGCCCTTCTTGTTCAACTGGAACCTGAAAATGAGCAAAAAGGGGGAAAAATACTGTCAAACTAGGCTGTGATATTTGGACTGAACAAACATGCACCACATTTTCAAATGTCATCTTTGCAGTGCACTGAAAAAAAACTAGTGCAATATATTTGCGTTTGGATGAAAGTTTCCACATTGTCAAAGACATTACTAAGAAGAGATTTAGTAAAGCTTTGTCTAAGTCGAAATTAATGATTTTGTTGCTTCTCTTGGATTACTTGCTGAATGTCAAGAGACAAAATTATTTAACCAGTTTCAGTATTTGGTCTGGAATATGCAGACGTTCACCTGTTCACTGGCTTGTCTGTGTCCAGCAGTTTGAGGATGGACTTGCCGTCCATGTCTGACGGGATGTCTGCACCGGCCATGTCCAGCAGAGTGGGTGCCAAGTCAATGTTGAGCACCACATGAGGATTACTGCAGGGGAACAAGAGTAAAGTATTCATTTTAACATGATAATAACAACAATTAATTCACTGATATGCATCTTATAAATTACTGGTCCACAAGTCACTAACATGGCCCCTTGCTCCACGTTGGGTCCTCGTATGTAGAAGGGCACGCGGATATCAAACTCATAAGGCATTGACTTGCCCTTGACCAGACCGAACTGCCCGATATGATACCCGTGGTCCGAAGTGTAGATGAGGTAGGTGTTGTCCAGTTCGCCTGTCTCCACCAGCATATTATACACCTAAAGTGGATAGCAGTAAACTTTTTAAAAAGTAGTAGTCATGCAAAAAGTTGTACTTCATAATTGATAATTTAAGTAAGTCCCAGTTTAAAGAATAGGGGTGAACCATTTATCAAGTGTGTCAGTGAATACATTAAACAATCACAGTCAGAACGAGCACAGTTCTCTCAGGACTTGAGACTGTCAGATGGAGGTCTGTGTGTGTGTTTGTGTGTATGCGCTGGTCCGTGCATGATCTTAAGTGTGTGCATGTCTGTGCTGAAGTGCACGCGCGTGTGTTTGTGCACTAAAGCACACATCTATCTGTCTGTGTGTCTGTCTGTCTACCTTTTCCACGCTGTCATCCACAGACAGCAGGGTCTGCATCCTCCTACGCTGCAGCATGTTAGTGAACTGCATGTGGACTGGCTTCATAGGTCCTGTGTAGCGAAGGATCCAGTGCTTGTCTGGGTTAGGGGCGTAGTTGTAGCTGGGAGTTCTGATAGAGGAATACACAGAGAGAATGAATGCAAATCAAGCCACAAAGAAATCTGATGTCGACTCATTTAATTTCTGTGTGCCTTCATTTACATCTGAAAGGAGACCATACGAAAGCAGAATAGTCAGTCTATTATATCTGACTGTATTCTGCAATATGTTTCCGTTCAGTGGCTTTTTTCATATTGCACTGCTATTGTTCCATCGGAAACTGGATTATAGCAAATGTACCAATATGCAGATGTATTGTGCAATTACAATGTTGCTGCATGCACAGCAATAACCTCCGCCAGTGTCTGCAGATGACTCCTACCATTTCCTTTCCAGAAAGTAGCCAGAAAACTGTTTATGTAATGCTGAACTGGAGGTTACATAAACCATGTAAAATGCAAAGCTCTGCAATCAATGGGGCTACACACAGTGAGGACGGTTTGATCAATATTTAACTCCAGGCCATTTGGAACCTTAATTATTTCAAAATAAACACTACTAAATACCTAATGAGATCTTAGGGGCAAACATATTTAACGTTTAAAGTGGATCAATTTGACTTTTGAGAAATGCTAATGTGCTTGCAGGCTTGTCCACGGAGGCAACTCAAATGCGGTGTGAAGATGTGTCTGCCAAGGTGCCAAGGTGAGAAGGAAGTTTATCGCTGGAGGAGTCCTGATAAACATTTACTGCCTCACTCTCCACATAGTTGATAAGAGGGTGAGAGTGAGATAGGGTGAGAGAAATATCCTGAGAGGGCTGTCTCAAAAGAAATGACCACAAGGAGAGTAAATTTATGGGGAAAGCACAATTAAAAGTTACTACAAAGACAGCAGGGCTGGTTCTTGCCAAAAATTCTGTCTATAAAGCCTATGTGGCATAGGTTAATGATGCTGGCGGGATTATATGGAGCAGAAGTGGGGGTTTGCTGTGGGTGAGAGAAACTGCTGGCTCATTACTGGCCTGGGATCGGTCTCTAGAGGCCAATAGGAGAGCTGCCATTAACCAGCAGCACTAGAGAGCCAGTCAGGTGCATGAAGGGTCAGGGAGACAGACTAGAACACTGTGAGTGTCTGTCTGTGAATGTGTGTGTGTGTGTGTGTGAGAGAGAGAGAGAGAGATAGAGGAGCATGCATATGTATCCTCATTACCTAAACAAGTCTGGCATCATTCATGCGTCTTGTTAAGCACATCTGACAAAATGCTACAAATTAACAGCGCTCGTTATGGTAGTGAAACTAATGCGCACAACACATACGCCGAACAAACTAGAGCACCACGGCGAAGGCTTTGCTACCTACATCATATTACAGGCGGAGGAAGATAACAAGATAGAATTGAGATTATGGGATTCGTGTCATTCTGGGTCAAATAAAAGTGTGCATGAATGTGTGGATGACTCATACGCAAGCAGAGGCTCTGGATGAGGAAAAGTAAAATTCAACCTAGCATGTGTCAGCCTTGTCCCAGATAAACCAAATCAAATGTTCCCTCTTAACACAGTTCACATGCAGTGGCAAGGAGTCAACCAAGCCAGACCAGCTCCCCGCATTTTAATTAGCATCTATTTACCCAAGTAAGTCTGAAGTTTTACGAGACCTCTCCGACAACTTGAAAGTGTAAACGTGGCTAAATCCCCGGTGTCTATTTGTTTTGGTAATCTGAGTTGAGCTCCTTACATGTGCTGCGAGGCGTTGGGGAAGGCAGAGCTGTACTGCGGCGCCGAGTCCTCCGGACCGTGGGGGGCGGCATGGCTCAGGACCATCATGACAGGACGGTGAGGGTACATTCTCTTGGACATACGGAAATAGTTGATGCTGTCATTGGTGATGATGTCTGTCAGGTAGTCCTGTGGAGGAAGAGGCTTGTAGTGACACAGGCACTGAAACAGCAGTCAGAAGCCTCTTAGGAGTTATTAAGTAATGACCCAGGGTGGATTTTATTTGCTGTTTAAAGTCCCCGTAAAATAAACTCCCATTATTTTTTACATTCTGGAAAACAGTGCATCTTTAATGTTGACCATATGCTGCACCAGAAGGTGTAATTAAAAATTTCCACCATTAAAAAAAATCTTTGAACAATCGTGCCCCTAAATGCACCCCCTAAAACAAGACTGTTTGTCTCTAGCTGATATCCTGTTAATTTACACTTTTAAATGGTCCCTCCTCACATTATGTCTTTACCAGCATTCAATGAACATTAAATCTGCATCTGCAATCAGCATTAAATCTGCTGCTTTTTATTTACTGGGTATGGAAAAGGTTACTTTATGTTAATTGCTCACTGTTTGCAAATATACAGGTATTTACATACTTTAAAATAATACTCCATGTGAGTGTTACTTTCATGCCAGTATTTTTCAGATGCAGAGCATTAAGACCTTGGGGTAGTCGCTGCCGTGCTTCTCCCGGACACCGTTCCTGCAGAGGGTGTAGTTGTAGAAGCGGGAGTTCTTTACCAGTGCTACCCATTCCCTCCAGCCAGGGGGCACATAGGAGCCGTTGTACTCATTCAGATACTTCCCAAAAAAGGCTGAGGGAGGAACAGGAAAAAAACGTGCTGCTGTTTGAGCTTGGCTTTCCAGTGCATCTGAGAATACAAACAGCTGCTTAAAGCTATTTAAACGCTCAGGAGTCACTGTCGCCACGCTCACCTGTCCTGTAGCCTGAGTTGTTGAGGTGCACAGCGAAGGTGTGCGGCTCATGGTGGGCCTGCCACGAGGGCGAGGAGCAGTTCTCGTTGTTGGTGTAGGTGTGGTGGTTGTGAACATACTTCCCTGTCAGGATGGACGACCGCGATGGGCAGCACATGGGCGTGGTAGAGAAGGCGTTGGAGAAATGTGTGCCCCCCTTCTCCATGATGCGCCGTGTCTTGTTCATGGCCTGCATAGAGCCTGGGAGAGAACGGCAGGAGACAGAGGGAAGTTGTATGAAGCAATGCAGGGGTGAAAAGGGGGGCGGGGGTGAAGAGAACAAGGAGAGAGATTCGTAAGTGAAGGATTGAAATGAAAGGGGCATGGGGGCGTGTAAAAATAAGAAAGTGAGAGATTGGGGGTAAAGAGAGTGAAGGGCAAAAATATAGGGAATGAGCAGTAAGAGTGATAGAAAATGGTTTTGGAGAGGGAAAGAGAGAAAGACGAAGAGAAAAGCAAGTGAAAGAATAAATCTTTTTGGTGAAGTGGAGCCCATTTGAATTCATGTGTGCTAAAAGCTTTTCAGGCTGATGGTGATTGTTTGGGGAAACAGATGCTTGACCATAAATTCCTGCCTTTCAATGGGAGTCTTCTCACTAGCGATCACAGGAGGACAAAGGATGTCACCGAGGCCATTATGCAGCCACTCTAGTCCAGTACGCCGTTAAAGGGCTTAAGCGGGTAGGGAGATGGCCAGGGTTTGGCACCCAGACAATGGAAGCCATAGGCCGCCCTCATTTCATGCCAGCAATGGCGGAGTTGGCAAGGGGGGCATATGACTTTGAGTGTGCCAGTTGTTTTGGTGCCAAGAGGCAGCATTAGGTCGACTTGCCTTGCCGATGCTGCTGGATACACATGGACAGAATATCCATACCCATGGGAAATGGAGACAAAACACGCAGACAAAGATGCATGCATAAACACATGCACTAACATCCCCCCAACCCCCTCTCACTCACACAGGAAAAGAGCAAGGGAACCTGCTGCCTTACCCAGCTCTATGTCTTGATCATCGGTGAGGATGAGGATGATGTTGGGTCGGATGTTACGGATGTGGCGGTCCCTCTGCAGCCGAGACCTGAGGCGATAGCCAGACAGGTAGCTGGACCCCTGAGCCGCATGACAGACTTCAACCAGGAGAGGAAGGAGAAGAAGGAGGAGAGGGAGAGGGGCAGGCAGCCCCCGCCCTGCCATCACTCTACCCTGCAGTCACCTCCTCAGCGCTTCTCTCACACAGCAACACAGAGCAACCTGGGAGAAAAGACAGAGGGAGAGAGGGCGGAGAAAAGCAGTAAGTAGGTGGAAGAAAGGGCAGAAAGGAGATACAAGAAAGGACAGTGGAAGAAAGGACAAAAGGAGGTAACAAAAGGGGAAGAGGACGGAAAGTGCAGGAAAGAAAGCACAGAAAGAGGAAGGACAGTATGCAGCGGTGAGAAAGAACAGAGCATTCAGGTAAGAAAGGACACTGTGTCGGGCTTAAGAAAGGACAAAAATGTTAAGACAGTACGTTTGTGCATGTTCACACACACAAATACACTCATGCACCTGCACACACACAAACAAGTACAAACAAGCAGGCGCAGAGAGAGTAGCGAGAGGCCACCCGTATAGAGCTTGTACCCATGAGAGATAAGAGACCTTTTTGGAGCACACAGAATTGGAGCTGAGACGGATACACACACACACACACACACACACACACAGTGAGAAACATGGTGAAAAATAGCAGATGCAAGCCTTGCAGAGCCATTACAGGGTGCTCTTCCGTACAAATGCGCCCGTTTGGGCTGAGCTCAGCTCGTTAATCAATCATTAATGATGCATTAGAGCGGTGTCATTGGCTGGGTGTAATGATCTCTGGTGATGAGCACATGGCTGCCAGGCTGGGGCTAATGGGCCTGGGCTGGGGGCCAACACAGGCCTCACCTCCCCCTGAGAGAGTTAGGGTGGAGATAAGGGGATGAGGGGGGCAGAGGTGAAGGAGAGACACAGGGGGATGAGGGGATGAGATGTGGAAAATGGAGACAGGGGTCACTGATCAGGGAGTAACGGTGAAGAGAGAGCAGGACCCCGGTTCAAAAGACAAAGCTGTGAAAATCTCCAAATTAAACCCAGTTGACAGAACGGTGAAGCAGAATAATACCAAAGTGTCTGTGAAAATGAAAGAAGGCAGCATTAATGTGGCAGTAGCACAGTTACCAGTATCAGTACACGGTATGAGTTCCATAAAAGTAAATTGCCTCTAGATGTGCAGAAAATTTCCAGCTCAACTCACCCTGTGTAAGTTTAATATTACAATTACTGGAATGACAACACGGCATGCTCAGTAGAGCTTTCCCTTAATGAAGCTCTACATGCAGTTTGCTAAAATTACACTACCTTGCTATTAACTCTCTAATACAAGTAGGCTGTATCTTCACCTCATTAAGACTATCCCTACTGAGTTTACCATGGCAACAGTAAGTTATGTTCCCTTACAAACACACAGCAGCAGCAGTCACATGACAATCTACACTTCAGCATTTCTTTTATATCCTAGATGATCAAAGTCACGGAAAGATAACTTTTTGGAGTCAAAAACTGGAGTTTTGTTACAAAATGTGTTGACTATTCACGCCCACTTTATGTTCACCACACTTATTGAAGATGATCAATGGAGTTGTCAGCCTCTAGTTATGCTAGTGAGCCAAGCAGCTCTCTGCAGGTGCCATGTGTTTTTCAACAACAAGCAGGATGTACATGCATGCCACAAATATGGAGGCGATGTATTTTACAACACTGAGGAGAGAATAAGGACTTTAGCCGGCCACAATTCCAGGTGGTTTGTCCTCTCTTCTCATTCAAAAAACATATTGACAGAAGGAAGAGACACATTTTGCAGAGAGAAAGAAACCAAAACCTGATCGTAATGTTGAATGGAGAAACCTAATGGATTAAAAAAGTCACTGTAATTACTTATCATTGGACTGGTGTAGAAAAGTGAAGTCAGAAAAAGGATTGTACCCAAGTGGACAGACTATTCTTCTTTCTGGACTAATAAGTGAGCTTGCTGGCTGATCTAGCCATATCTTAGCTCTGTTTCAGTCGAGCTGGAAATTCTAGTAAATGTGTCAGTGGGGAGGAAGGAGAGGATGGAGGAAGTCGCTTGTGTGCTTAAACACCTGCAGTGTGAGCTGCCCATGAAATGAAAGAGCAGGAGCTTCCCTGCCGAGCAACTGCACTGAAATCCAAATGTAGACAAAACACTGTAATACTGTGAATATTAAAAAACTCTGAATGTCAGACATGCACTCAAAATCAAAATTGTCACTGAGGTCTAGCCAGTGTTGGGGTGGTTATTTTTGAAATGTAACAGATTACTAGTTATTCCTGTTAAAAATGTACTAAACGTAATATTTAAATTACTTAATCAAAGTAGGGTAATTATTACATTTGAATACTTTTTGATTACCTTTCTGACAAATGTTTTAACTGGGCAGTAAAGATGAAAAGTTTAAATTAGGCGGTGCAAACTTCACAACAGCACGCAACACTGACTGTGAAGCTTTCATTAAAAGTTCTTCAATATAACTTAAATTAACACAGGAATGTTCTGATTTTTTAATCACAGCCACCAAAACAAATCACAAGTATGTAGATCACAAACAACAAACCGGCCTCTCACAGTCGGCTGGTCGCAGACATGGCAGACCGGCTGCGCAGAGATGGGCGCTGATTGGACTGGCAGAAGAGAGGCGGTGCAAATTCAATCAAGAGAACCAATCCAGAAAAAGGCTCAAAATTTGAGCGCATACTGCCAAATGAATGGAGCCTGTCTAGACGAAGAGACGGCTCTTTGTGAGCCATCCTACCTTTGATAGTGTTTGTCCCCCAGTGTTCGGCTTTGCTGACCTGTGTTGTCTGGAAATACGACAAAAGAAGACATTCGTGTACCGTGAAAACATACAACAGAAGCATCTCACATCTAATTAGTTACATGTAATAAATTACTCCCCAACACTGGGTCTAGCAATCAACGATATGTTTGTGCGAGCATAAATTATGAATGTATACAAATCCATGCTGTTACAAAGGAAACTGCATTGTTCGTCTTAGCTGTGAGGTACATTTTAAGCTCAAGCAAACGCTTCACTTGTAACTCTGTGACATTTTCAAGAAGATTATTTTGAATTAATGCGCCTCGTACATGAAAGCCTTCGTGTAGTTCCACACAGCCTTTATGTAGCTGTTGCTGCTTGTCACACCGCTGTAATATTCAGTGGACATAAGTAGGCCAGTTGGAGAAGTAATGATGTAATGCTGTTTCTTTATCATAATACAAAATCAGACCCGCCGCAGACCACAATGACAAACGCAATTAGTGAGCAGTGCCATCAGCGTGCCCACTGAGAGGTTCCAGTCTCAGAGAAAGGTGTGTGTGTGTGTGTGTGTGTGTGTGTGTGTGTGTGAGAGAGAGAGAGAGAGAGAGAGAGAGAGTCCACAGGGAGTATGTGGCTGTCGGAGTGATCACTGTTTGAAGACGAAAACAACAACACAATGCCAAACTCCCTCTGCTGGGACGGCACCTCCTGCTCAACAAAAACCTGACCAGAATGCCACTGATCATGGGAGCGAACACACACACACACACACACACACACACACACACACACACACACACACACACACACATGCATACACACATACGCACACTCAATAGTGTCTGGATGCACACAAACAGCAGCTACACACTCAACAAACCCAAATCAAGTCATCAAAAGCAAGAAATCTGCAGAGCACTTCACATAAGGGAAGATTACAGAAGAGAGATAATCATTACCTCCTTCACCAATAACGGAGGAACTTTACTCTCGTGGAGCTTTATCTCTGTGCACAGTCACAGCAGACGAGGTGAGCGTGAGCTACAACTCTGTGCCCGAATGCAGGGGAGCTCCTCTGTCTAACATAGAGCTTCCTGTTTCTCTCTAGTCTGCGCCGTAGTTCAGATCGCACTCATTAACATCCTCCCTATCGCTCAACCACCCACACATGTCCTCCCCCCTCCTGCCTGGTCTTAATGCTCAAAACACACACATCCACGCACACACACACACACACACACACACACACACAGATCCCCACAAAAACAGCTGTGTTTGCTCTGGTTTTGTGTGCCTCTCTCTCAGGGCATGTGGTTCCTCCCTGAAGGAATACATGAGCTCTGACCCAGGGCGGTGTGCTGTTTGAAATTCCCCCTGCTCCTCTCTTCTTCTGCTCTCCCCCTTCTGT
>OMLB01049072.1:0-10625 GCA_900302555.1 Myripristis jacobus | reverse complement strand
GGGGTCGCTGTGAGGCAACAACAACATAATCGACTCAGGGACCTCGAACGTCTCCCATGTTGCCGTGTCCTCTTATCCTTGTGGCTCAGCAGCAGCCATTGTTACCCCTACAATGGAGGCGTTGTGCTGGGATGTCATCCTTTCACGATCATTGTTTCTCACCTTTAGCTCGGCGGCAAGGGAGGAAGCCTCCGTGGAAAAGAGTGTGACCTCTCGTCAGTTTCGGCTCTCATTAATTCACCCTCATTCATTTCTCCCTTTCTCTGTCTCCATTCACGGTTGCAGTTATCTTGTTGTCATGAAGGTTTACCTGAAAGGCTTTTGCCAGAGCAGGATACAAACTGTCAAAAAAAAAGAGAAGCAATTATAGGTTTAAACCATAGAAATGGGGAGGAATTTGCTTTGAACACACGTAATAACATAAAATTGTTCCAAAGCTGAGAACATGGAATTCTTCTGATTATTCAGAAATGAGTAAGGCCATATCAGACATTGTACGTTCTAGATTATAAAGCTCTTTCAATTACCTGCAGCTGCTGGAGAGACGATTCTCTCTCTCTCTCTCTCCCTCTCTCTCTCTCCCTCTCTCCCTCTCCCCCTCTCACTCTCACTCTCTCTCTCTCTCTCTCTCAAGAGATCACAGCCTTGTGGCACTGGTGATATCTCTGACCTAGCAGAGTCAGGGGACCAGACACACACACACACACACATGCACACACACACACATGCACACACTCATTATACAGCAGCAGCCAGAGTCTGCGCCAGTATTAATCCTATTTCTGCTTGTTAATGGGATTATGCCTTTTAATTAAAGGCGAGCGCAGTGCAATTATAGGCGGTGAGAGGACGTGGCACAGTTCACTGTCGTGTCATCATGTCAGTGCTCAAGGTGCTCTCGCACAGCTGGACTTGGATATGATATGCTGCTTGAGCTTATGCACAAGCATCACAAATACACATTTTGTTTTTCCTTATCAACATATTTAATTATTCTTGTATTTACTTGTTTATCGTACAGCTGGAAATTGTTGCAGTACAATGAGATCAGGTTAGGGTTTTTGCCTTATCTATGGACTAGCCCTATAATGTATAACAAGTCATGACTTCAGAGAGAGAAACAGAGAAGAGTAGTCTTATCTACAGCAGTTTTCTTGTCTCTTTTACTGCATGAATTTTTTAGCTTCAGCTCCCTATTTTCCCTAACACACCTTAACGCTTCATATTAGGATGAAAATGAAGTAATCTTACCACTAAGATGCTTTTGGGGTTGGGATTGTGGCCCTTGACTGTATTCCCACAATGCACTGATTCCAGCAGAAAGGTGTGAAGTGGCCTCCTTGTTCTGTCTCAGTGCACCGAAATCCACTTAGTGGCACCTTAAGGGGGAACGTGGCACCGCACTGGCATTACAAGCTGTAGTTTTTAGAGCGGGACTGATAGAGGGGACTCACACCTTCCCTTTAATCACATCCAGCAGCCGAGAGCTTGCTGATGTTTCACTGCATGCACTGCTGTGCACCTACACACACACACACACACACACACACACACACACACACACACACACATACACCCTTAGGTTCACAAAGTGTGAGGACATGTAATGTAACTATTTATGCACTAATAAATTTGAAACAACAATGATGCCTTTTTGTTTATCACACACACACACACACACACACATACACGCTGAAGCAAGAATACACACAACGCACGTGCAGAGTGTATGGACACAAGTTTCCACGCACACGCAAGCACACACACAGACACACACACTCAAAGATTCCTCTCCACTTCCTGCTGTTGCCGCTGTTCTTTCAATTACCTGCAGATGATTCTCTCTCTCTCTCTCCCTCTCTTTCTTTCTCATTCCCTCTCTCAGAGAACAAGGGAGCGTTTTGTTCCAATTAGCCCCAGCAGACGAGCTTCCAGCAGCCACCCAGCTAGCCCTCGGGATGATTAAACCCAACACACCTTCCACTCCTCCTTCCCTTGGATTAACATACAACAACGCTGCAGGCGGAGAGAGAGCGAGACAGAGAGACAGAGAGGTAGAGTGAGTGAGAGAGCGCGAGAATGGGAGAAAGAATAGCGGGGTGGGCAGAGTAGTAGAGGGAGAGGGCCTGAGAGAGAGAAACAGAGATAGAGAAAGGTAGGTAAAGTGGGACTGATAAAAGGAGAGGAAGGCGAAAATGAGATTCTTCAAAGTGCTTTGGTTCTCATCTTAAACGATATAGATAGAAACAGGAGAACTCACTGGGCACTGAACCAAACTTTCAAGCTGTTTATATATAAAGATTTTTTTTAAAGCTGCACCGGGCAACTTTGCACTTTGGCATCTCGAAACGGCAGCGAGAAATAATTGATTGAATTTTCAAAAGTTTGAAGGACTTGAAAACCCTGCTACCCCCTTTGCAATTGAATTGCATTCTGTGTTTACATGTTAGATTGACTGAACTCAAAGTGGACTGACCCTAAGATTGCAGGCAGTGTAGGAGAGATAAGTTAAACAACATACAGTGAAAAGATGCCATCCAGTCTTGAATTTGTCTGGAATCTTTGGGGTGAGATAAATCTACTTTTTCCATGGAGGGAATTGCAGTTTCATCTGTTTTAAGAGCTTTAGTCTGAAATAAAAAAGAAAAATTGCCATATTCAACATGCCATAATCATTTTTCTTCACGTATTAAAGAAAAAGATAAATTCCCAGTACCCATATGATTGCACTTGTATGACATACACACTAGCAGGACTCAGTCCAGTGTGGATTTAATGGTCCAGCAACTTGACAGGGCACACAATTCATTTTCCAGCAGAGTTTGCATAACGCTATGCAGTTATTAATGTATTGCACTTTAACAAGGAGAGCCTTTTGTGTTGAGCACACTTCATTGTAAATGTCTCTGTATAATACCCAGTAAACCTTTTATTAACACTGGAAGGTGAGTTTGTTGTCCTAGAACAATAGCATTACAAAGGATGGATGTGAGTACTAACCCCCAAAGCACCGTTCCCAGTCAGAGCTACTTTAAAGCCAGATTGAGAACTTTTACATTTTACACTTTCAGCACTGTGCCTATCTACACACAAAAAAATAAAGATGCCAGCTCGAAAGGAAAATGGTTCTTCAGAGTGATGCCATGGGAGAACCTTTCTGGTTACACAGTTCTTTAAAGAACAATTTCTTTAAATGGTTCAAATGCGACTAAAAGAGCCATAAAAACAGCTCTTTGAGGAATCAGCACTGGTTCTTCAAAGGGGAAAGCAGACATGGAAACAGCCGTTACTTCTCATTTCTTAAAGGAAAAATAAAGGTGTCAACTTGAACCCAAAGTAATTCTTCATAGTGGTGCTATAGGCAAACCCTTTCTGCTTCCACAATGAACCTTTGAGATCATGGTTCTTTACAGTACCGTGTCTTTAAACTGTTCCTGAAAGAAGACCTAAAGATGCTTCAAAGACCCACCAAGAGCTCTTGGAGGTGGTAGTGAAAGAGTTCAAATGGTTAAAATAGTTCCAAATAGTTGTTGGTGGAGCCACTTGGTTCAATGGTTCAGCTGGTTCTTCTCAAAACAACTACAGTCCTCAACAGCTGCTGCCTGGTGTAAGTTCTACTGCAAAAAATGTGAAAAAACAAAAACAAAGGCTTGTCTTGCAAACAGGGAGATGTGTCTTGATTATAATATCTTTTTCCTTTGGCGCTGAAAGACATGCTGCTCTTCAGACATGCAGTAATACCTGTTTCCACCTGCAGGTATTAGCAGCAATTTAACTCAACTGCAGCTCTGCTTATTTATATTATCAGTTTCCATAAACCACTTGCTAAAACTGAAAAACTGAAAAAATTTTCACCCCGGGCACTTAACTGTGGCACGCTTAATAAATCAACACCTTAGAATGCGCATAATAGAAACGAGTGAGCAAAAACCACATGCAAAGGTCATGGCCTTAGTGCCTTTACAGTATTCCCCAGGGAGAAACAGAATAAGTGTGAAAGGAAGCAATAAAAGGGCTTTATTTTTCAAAAAATGCTATCATCTTTTTTTTCCTCGTTCTTGTACAGCTGTCCTTTAGTGCTTTGTCTCTCCTCCCCATCTGAAAATCGACCCTCCACTCGAGCCCGCTCCTCCCCTCCTCCAACTCTCTTTTTTTTTTTCCACCGGGTCCAACCTCATCTTCCTCCCATCTGTCTTAATCTTATTACAGATGTCAATAGCCATCCTGCCTGGTCCCCCTGATAAACAGTCCTATTACCCCCCAGTGACCCCCAGCACTGTTTACCTTGTTAACAGCACACCGGACCCCAAACACAAAACCTCATTTCCTATGCTACCGAGACCCCATACCCCATTTACATGTGTGTGTGTGTGTGTGTGTGTGTGTGTGTGTGTGTGTGGCCGCAAAGACACACTGGGGTCAGCAGTGACGCTGTTTGCTCAGTTGTCCTGCATTACCTCCAGAGATGCCTGTGTTTGAAGTAGGTGAGGTGAAAGTGGTGTTGCCGGGGTTTGATCGTCTGGAAGGGAAGGAAGAGGAACAGGAAATGAGGTCATTTCCTGTGTCAGGCATTGTCCCTGGAGAGGGTTGAGATAGAGGTTACACGTGATAGAAAATATCAGAGATGATAAAGTGCGTGATAGTAATATTTATATAGGACTTGAACATAAAAATGAGTTGGCAAAGTGCACCACATGAGAGACAGAAGGAACAGTACTACATGAGATGGAACAAACAAATTAAACGATGGACCAAAGAAGTAAACAGGAGAACAATAAGCAGAATCAAAGTGATTACATAATACCAGTAAGTCTTAAGAAGTGATCTAAGAGATTTATTAAATTTATTTATCTAAAGTTCCTCAGGGAGGTCGTGCCACAGCTTATACGTATATGCTTATGTAGTTCATTTCTGCTGAATGATGCTCATGATCAAACGTCCTCCCCTGGCTATAAAAATAAATGAGTCACTGATCTTTCAGCACACATTCAGTACAGTGTTATAGTTTGTAGTCCTATAACACTGACCCTTGTTAACATCTCAGCTTTAGCTTTAGCTCAGCTTTGGACAACTTTAAGCAGTTATGTGCTTTAAAAAAGTCATTTGCTATCAAGCTGCTCTGCTGAAAGCACAGTGGTCATTGGATTAATGACACATCAAGTCAAGCACGTTCTTGCTGTGGTCTGTATCTGCATCTCCTGTTTGTTCGGCTTCTTTCAAACTTTTACACTGCACGGTGAAGAAGTTTTAAGATGGCTTAACCTGATATTCAGATTGAATGACCATTCGGTTTCCACTCCATTATTAAGTCTGAAATTGATTTGAAATGCTGCCTGCCAGTCACTAGTGGCTGCCCTTGTCCAGCTGCTGTGACGTAGTTTTCAGCCGACATGGTAGCCAGTTTACAGCGCTGTTGCAAATCGGTCTAACTCAGCAACTTCAGCCACAAAAATATCAGTCAGTGCTGGCCATTTGTTGCGGAAAGATGCAAGAGCTCTATGTGAACAAAACTTCCAATGAAAAACATTGATGAACAATAAAGTGACATTGAGCTACTTCTAACAAACACATCCTGTTTAATTAAAGATTAATTAAATTAAACTTTTGTGAAGTCACATCGATAGAATGCACAGGACATCTTCTGTTCTCAGGAATGCCATCAGCACACAACGTTACTCTGCTCCGAATATTTTTAGGTTTAATTTATTTAAAACAATGTCAATATCTGCACCTATGACAGCCTGTGGGTACATGGTGGATGTACCAGCAGGCTGCTGGTGATGTGACTCTGGCCAAGTTCAGCCAAGTTCATTTAAGCCTCACATTAGCTTTTGGCCTATACTAGCTGTGTGTGTGGTTCAGAAATCAAAAATAGCATACTGCTTTGTGATGATTATCCTGTTGAACAAAAGGTGTAAGTAAGCCTATGTTGGAGACTGAGAATATTTCTTTATGTCTCTTATATTCTCAAAAAGCCTGTGGAAACCATCCACTGAAAATCCACTGAGGGATCATATAGTCCAGGTGACAGCCATCACTAGAGCACTGGCTTTACAGAGCGCAGTCATACCACAGCCACGATCCTTCCACCTCTCTGGCACTAGAGGTCAGGGTCAGGGTGTTATCAAATGACTAGTATAAAAAAAAAAAAAAAAAAAAAAAACCCTTGTGTGAGTGTGTGCATGATGAGTCACCTCTCAGCTGTGAGGATTACATGTGCTAACCAGAGCTCTATAGGGATCTATAGGGATAACAGTACCACATGTCATTATAAAAGTATGAGCTAATTAACTCACACCTCTTCTGCCTCCCCACCCTCACACTCTGTGACCTTTTGCACATGGGTGCTCCTGGCTTTTCTTGCACCAATAAGGCACATGTGCAACCTCACAAAGAAATGACTCTCCACATTCACTTCTCCTAGCCTAATTTGTGCACCCAGAGGCACTGCTGAGGGGCGAAGCCTCTAGTAATGCTAGTAAAAATCATGTTGTTCATGGAAGATCCCTCCACTGTCTCCCACCAGACACGTTCCCCCCCTAACCTCGCTTTGCTTTGCACTCTCCCCGCACAACTAGAACTCCATTCAAATCATAAATATCACTTTTTTAGCGTTACAGCATTTTAGCAACCACTGACATCAATAACATCTCACATTTGCGGCAACAGAAATCAGGAATCATCTGTGCTAAACAGCACGGAGTGCTCTCATGTTTCTCTCAGCAGTTGTCATATTCCCAGTGGAGAGTAATACAAGCATTTCGACCCTTGCATTGACACGTCTCCCCTGATAGTTCAGACTAGAAACACACACACTGACATTTGTATTTTGGTGTTGAACACTAGCTGCAAAAAAAAAAAAAAAAAAAAAGGTCCTAAAAAATCATTCAGCCTCATATTAAGTGTTAAAGTCTGGTATAAATATGCTGAAACAAGGCCGGATCAGGAGGATCACGAATCAAGATTTTAACATGGAACATGAGACGAGGGAGGGTTTTTGCATTTTGCGAATCTCATTTTGACTTTGTTTGAAATGGATTTGTGGGCATGTATTTACATGATGGCGCAAGGGTTAAAGGTATAATTCCTAGATAGTTGGCTTTAGCAGAGGGTTAAGGTTTATTGTTATGTCTCAGAGAATGAATTTAGTCAATGTAAGTTCATAATTATTAGGAATACTATGATCTGGGTTGGGGTTTATACAAATGTGCATGTTTGAGTCCTATGAATCTCTTGTGATAAACAGAAAGAGACATTTCCTTTGTTTGAAATGAATTTCTGTATGTAAACATAGTGTCTATGAGACTAAGAGTGAGTGTGTGTGTGTGTGTGTGTGTGTGTGTGTGTGTGTGTGTGTGTGTGTGTCTGCATTTGTGTTATTCCCAGCCTTAAACCCTTGCCAGAGATCAAACAGAATTCCCATCCTCATTCCCAGCGGTGGGATCGTATCCCGGCGCTGCCTCGCAATTCTGTCAACTAACGGCAAAGCCTCCGTTACTAACGCCTATTAGCACGCTGCTGCTCCTCTGCTTATCTTCGCGCCATTGCTTTTCTTGCGCACACACACATATACACCCACACGCGCGCACACTGCATGTACTGATTACGTCCTGATGTCTTCATTTGGGAAAAATACTCAGCTGATACGCTCCCCGCACAGCCTGCTACTCAGCTTTCATGCCTTGTATTTATGTCTCTGACTCCCTGGTTTGTTATTTTTAACCGCCATCTTCATCCTTTTGGTCTGTCTCCTGCTGTTTTGAACACCATCAAATCTTCCTCATGAACACTAAAGGAATGGTGGGCAAAAGTGAAACACACACACACACACACACACACTAAACTGAGTTGGGCCAGAGTGAGGTTTGGTGTTTGATGGTGTTAGATATGGTGTGAGCAGGGATCATTGATCCCTCCGCTTTAAGACTCTATCAAGATGGTGGTGGGAGTCGGGAGGGTTTGATCGCCCCGTGACACCCGGGGTTCACCTCGCTCACTGATGTCTGGAGACATCTGGGGTTTGATGCTGGGACTTGTGGAGCAAAGCTGATATTTCTTATGTTGGCAGAGGAATCCCAAAAACAATGTTAACACCAAATAACATCAATCAATGACCATTTCTAAGTGCATACTTGTGTGATATCTAATCACAGTGTCTCATTAGGATAAAAAAAAATCTTGCTTTCTTTTCACAAATTTAAAAATGCATAAAATATATAATATATATTGGTTAAAAAAAGGAACAAATAATCAACATAAAGGATAGTTAGTTAAATTTATAAGGGTTATTATTTTTGAATATTTATTTATTTATGTTTATTTTTCGAAGAGAATCCGTGCTTTCCAACAACACAGTTCACCTTACAGTAATAGGTTAAAATAGAATTTTTTAGATCTTGAAAGAAATAAAGTGAATTTTGACCTTTAAATAACATGTGAAAATAAAAATAAACTGCCCCTGGGCTTATGGGTTCCATTAAATAAAAGTATAATCAACAGCTTGCATCATATTATCATATCAGATGTAGAAAAGCCTGAGCAAATGCTATCAATACAAGGCCAATACTGGCTCCGTGTATCGGGCCAGCTCGACTTGTCAGAGGCGCTGTCTGTGCCTCAGGGCTGTCACTTTTCTGCCCTGTCAGAGAGAAGCCCACAGAGAGAGCATGGACAAGCCCTCTGAACTCTACCACTTGCTGCTTCAAACCTTGACTGACACATCAAACACACACACACACACAAACACACACACACTTGACAGACTGACAGAGGCGTCTGCTGGAATACTGACCAGCAGAAGTCCATGGAAAAAGGACAGAGGACGGACAAACAGGGACACCCGCTGAGTTTCAGTAAACCGCATGAAACTTGGGGAGCTCCAGTCTTGACTTTAGTTCTGCTGTAACTGGCAGCTGCCTCTAACTTTTACTCGCACGCAGAATTCCAGTCTTGATGTAGTTTCTTTTCAATGTCATGAGCTGGTTAGAAAATCTGGTTAAGCCCATAGTCTAATTATGAGAAACCTGGTTAACTGTCCTCGTTCACTCCTATACTAAACAGATTAATGTGGCACGGAAACATGTTAGTGCTTTGACGTTGCCATATGCACAAACTTAGGAGTGCACAGCATTATGGGTACATTCTGATGTCAACAAAAAAAGATGTCTGTGAGCAGTACTTACTATTAGTATTACTATTATTACTGAGATTATCATTTTTTTCCTTCCATAGGAGTAGGAGCAGTCTGTCCAGCAGCTGCTTCAAGCCTAAAGCTGTTAGATAATAAAGAAACAATGCTTAAAGTTTAAAATATGAATCAAATACTAAATATGAGCTAGTTAGCAAATGACAGATGACTCATAATTCCTACACTTGGCTGGGCACTAACCTGTTAAATAAGTCATAATTGCAACTCAATGATATATTACACCTTCCTTCGTTATAATGCTCCTCAAACTCAGCCATTTTTCCCCAGGAAAGCAAACCCTAAGACCAAGACAGATAATTCGGACAACGCCAAGCACTTTTTATCAATTTCTGAAAAGCTGACATCCTGACAGCACAAATCTGCCAGAGCGCAAATATCTGATTTATGTCTGATGATAGGAAATGTCTGTGTGAAGCTGGAATAAAATTCAGCAGCTCCTTCCAAGCATTTTGCAGGTCAAGACCAGCGGTACTGGCTGCCAGTGTGTGAAACCTCCTTCATTAACATTCACACAAATGGACTCGGATGGAATATCATTTATGACAACTTTCATCATTCATCAGTATTTTCTTCGCTCAGAGTTGCTCTTTAATTGTGGACAAATTAACCTTGTGTTGTAGCTACAGTTAAATGCATTAAAGGGACAGTTCACCCATTTTGAAAAATTTCACTTCCCCTCTATCTGTTGTGTAGGACAGTAGTGGTGCTATCTTCCTCTCATTGTTACTGAGTACTGGATACTGGCTGGATGCTCCAAATGCTAACTGTTAGCCTGCTGCCATTGAGGTGGACTTCCCTCCAGCTAATATCCTGAAAAGTAGCTGCCTCATGCCACCGAAATTGCTAAATAAAATATGTGTGATAGAGGGGAAGAGAGGAATAAAAGAAGCTATCCACAACATGACTTGCCAACTATCCTTTAGTACTCTGGAGAAAGTTGTTATTTTTGTTCTCTAACATGTGTACATGTGTTCAATGAAGAAAACAAACAATAGAGAACTCAAGACTTCTGCTATGGCAGGGAGTGATGAATGACAGGATATTATTATTTGGTCAGTGTTGTTGTTTTATTTAACTACAAATGTTGGTTGTGGCTCAACACACTATCCGCTTAGAGGGAACATGGCTGCAGAACGCACCCTGATGTGAATGAAGTGATTTTTTTTTTTTTTTTTTTTAAATATGACATCCAAATAGATTGCTGGACATTTTTGCATGATCTTTGCTCTCTATTATATAGATAAAAAATTTGAAAAAATGTGGACTCGGCCAGGCAAGTATACCACACCCTGCGATACCAGGCTGACTGCTCATGATGTGGACGGTGTGATGCAGAAAATGAAGCAATGGCAAAGCAGCAAGTCAGACAGACAGAGGGTGTTCGCTGTGAGAGGACAGAACGGGTGTAGGGGGGGGG
>OMLB01049068.1:0-15950 GCA_900302555.1 Myripristis jacobus | reverse complement strand
CCTTCCTTTCATTGCCTTCCTTTTCTTTCCTTTCTTTTCCTTTCCTTTCCTCTCCTTTCCTTTTCTCTCCTCTCCTCTCATTTCCTCTCCTTTCTTTTCTCTCCTTTCCTTTCCTTTCCTTTCCTTTCCTTTCTTCTCCTTTCCTTTCCTTTCCTCTCCTTTCCTTTTCTCTCCTTTTCTCTCCTTTCCTTTTCTCTTCTTTCCCTTCCTCTCCTTTCCTTTTCTCCCCTTTCCTTTCCTTTCCTTTCCTTTCCTCTTCTCTCCCCTCCTTTCTTCTCCTTTCCTTTCCTTTCCTTTCCTTTCCTTTCCTTTCCTGTTTTTTACCTGCACTCTCCTCCTTACTGTCATTAAAATTCCTCTTACATCTTCCATTTCGACATACTCCAAATTTCAACAAGGCTAATGTGTCCTTCCTGCTCTGCTCGCCACTCACAATTACTCTCTGTCCTTGTGCCTGCAGTGAAAGCTTACAGTAGTTGGATGATAATTTCTGCTATTTCTCTGAACATCATTCAGCCTTGCAGTTTTTGCTCCTTGTTCCTTACTTGAATGGCTCCTAGTCAGCCGGTAATTTCCGATGGTCCTTAACGCTTTCTCATCTTCCGATTAGGAATCATTGTGATGTGATATTTTTTGTTTTGTTTTGTTTTTGTTTTGTCCCCAGTTTGAATTCTGAGCGCACAGTCACTCTGCACTTCCTGCATGGCAGCTTCACAGGTGCTGCTGCATTCAGACCTGACTGAGATTACTATTTGAAATCAGCGGAATAGAATAATTATCAGGGATTGATTGTTCATGGCTTGCAAAGAAAAGCAACCAATCACATCACTTATTTTAGGTGTCCTAGAATGGCCTTGTAACTACTGGGTTTATAAAAAACAAAACAAAAAAAAAAAACAGCTCCATCTTACAAGTCTTTAGTCCAAAATGTAGTTCTGAGATAATCCCACTTGTTCCCACTGCAGTTTCATTTTTTCAGGAATGTTTCTGGGAACAGCTATAAATATGTTGAGACAAGGCAGAATAAGGCAGATCAGCCCACTGGGATCAAAAAATGAAACTTAATTCGAGTTGTTGAAACAAGTAGGCTGGAAACAAGAGGGATTATCTCATCCCACAGGCAGATTTTTTTTTGTTTACTTTGTTTGAAGAAAAGCAATATTTTAACACTGAACATGAGAATAAATTACTTGTCAAAATGAAGATTTTTTTTTAAGTATAAAGATGATTTTTTTTTCTATTCATCCAGGAAAAGTTAACCACACAGGTTATTTTTCAGCTAAGCTCTCTTTTATACTTTGTATCTGGAATTTTCTTTCTTTCATTAAAATAATACAGCCATGACTCAGCCTACAGCGAGTTTTAAAAGCTTTGACATTTGGTGTTCTATAGAGCTTTTCTGGGGAACAAAAAAAAAAAAAAAAATCTCATATAGTGCACTGATGAGTAAGTGAGTCAGTCTTTACGTTCATGGTAACAGTAACAGTGGAAAGTTTGGAGTAAATCAAAGCCGCCATGTCTGAACAGAGAGGAAGTGCCTCTTGCAGAAAACTCAAACTCCATCACTAGAAAATTAGAAAAAAAAGACATCACAGCTCCACCCACTCTGTTTGATTGACAGGTGATCTCTGGAAAGCACAGTGCAGAAACACCACAGCATTGAGGGCTTAGTGTATTCAGGTGTTGGTGTGTTGGCTGTCCACTGGAAGCGAGAGGTGAGCGGTGCTTATACATTCTGTCATCCAATCCGCTCTGACTCCGTCCTCTGTGAAGCATTTAGTGAAGCTTAATCTGCGCAGACAGCCGTTTAGATCACCAGCGTATCCCGCGGTGTATGTTTTTTGGACTTAGTCGTATCTACATCGATTGATCAAGGCTCCCAGTCTGTCTGCTACAGGAAGATTCCCTCACACTCACTGCACTGGGCGTGGAAACAAAATCAATGCATCAGTACATACAAACACTGTTGATTTATTCCCATGGAGCCGACAGGAAAACTATTTTGGTTTAGTAAGTTTCTGCCGTCGGACAGCCTGGTCAGCCGGCTGCAGCCACCACATTATAGAGGATGGAGATGAAACTGGTATGGAGAAAGTTTACACAAAAAAATCTAAATTAAATGAATCATACAGTGGGAAAAGCCAGAAAGTCTGTGAGGAAACAGAGCAGTGGACAGTGGCTGACAGCCTAGGAGCCTTGATTAGTCAATGTAAATACATTTAATAAGTGAAAAACACATGTACTGCGGGATATTTGTGTGATTTAAACAGCTGTCTGTGCAGATTACGCTTCACTAAGTGCAACAAAAATAGCCTCTAAGCTTAAAAAAAAAGGGATTTATACATTGAATAGAGTGATGGATGTCAAAAATGCTTCAAAAAATGCTCCCAGTATGGATTGGCCATTAGTCACTGCCTCCAGCATTTTTTTTTTTTTTTTTGTTAACATTAGCAAGCTTGGTGGCCCAGATTTTTCAGGCCAGTCCAGGTCTCAGAGTGATAAACTTCTGGTCACGAGCCGGCTCCTCTCACCTCTCCACTGCCGCCAACATACTAAAGAAGTGATTCCTGCCAAGTGAAACTAGACCGAGCGATTAATTCCCTCCTGTATTCACCTGCTGACCGCCTGAACCTCATTCACAGTTTCCAGAGAAGCTTAGAGCTGAGTTCACCTGATGAAGCACAAGCAGCCTAAATAGAAAATTTAATTAACACCAAAATATCCGTAGCATATCTAAATTACATTCTCAGAACAACACGGGTCCGTCTGGTCGTTTTTTTTTTTTTTTCATGTCGCACACCTCAACAAAAGCAAAACCTGGAACGCACTTGACTTTTCATCCAGTTAAATGAAGAATGCTGTGAATTAAAGGATTTTTTCTTTTTTTTTTTAAAACGCTATTCATGAAGAGCGCCTTGGATCTCTCTTTTCAGAGAGCACCTTCAGTAATGTAATTTTTCTTCCCAGTGCTTCTTTATGCAGCACAGTCTTTATGCAGTGCTTTTTAGTGGAGTGCAGAGTTCAGAATTATAATATTTTCCAGTAATTAGACAGTGAGGATACAGTGGAGCTGGGATGTAAACTCATAACTTCATATTTGAATAAACACTTTTGTTTTGGTCGGCAAAAATATCCGTCTTGAAACTTTTTATGTTTGTTTTTGGGGTTTTTTTAGCACTTTGAAACTTGCAAGCGCAGTGCAGCACGACACACACAAGCACTCACACACACTAACTGCAGGTTTCCAATTTTCCAGGTTGTGTCCAACAGGGCCGACATGGCGATCGGCTCTCTCACCATCAATGAGGAGAGGTCAGAGGTCGTCGAGTTTTCGGTTCCCTTCGTGGAGACCGGCATCAGCGTCATGGTCTCCCGTAGCAACGGCACCGTCTCTCCCTCCGCTTTCCTCGGTGAGTCGACACCTCTGGTTGCATTCAACAAGCCATGCAGTGTGTTACCTGAAGTGACCTGAAGTTACTTGAAGTTTTTCTGAAGCCATTTAAGTGTGTTTGCCAACAGGGACTCAAAATTGCCAAGTTAACTAAAGTAGCATGAAGTAGAGTCAAGAAAAATAAAATAAATTCATCTAAGCGAAGCTGAACTCAACCAAAGTCTTTTCAGTAAATTCAGGGTCAGATGTATTGATGACTTTTTCAAAACCTGAAGAAGATTTAGTGGTAGGTCTGTCAATATCAATCAAATTTTAATGCATCGCACCTGTGAAAGAGCTTCAAAAAAATCCTAAATTATTATTCCAAGAGCCAATCTGTTCCCCAGCAAATGACAAGGGCAGCATTACGCGTAAAGAATATGCCTGGTAAGTGTAGCCTGGTTGGGAATAAGGTCTACTTATGTTGTTTACTGCAGATATCAACAACGTGACTTAAATGTCTATGTGCTGTGCTCTGTGTTTTTAAACCAACTTACTCGAGTGAATGAAGCAGCAGGACCTCTGGCCGCTTCCCGATTCGCTGCTGTCAAGGGAATTCAATGCTTTTATTTTCTGCTTTTCTTATCTTAAGGTATTAGCACATGTTAAAAGGGTTATTTCACCGAAACAGTCAAAAGTGATACATTATGCAATATCACATACAAAAGTGTGCACAGTACATCTATGTTGCTGAAGTGGCTGTTGAGGAGCCAGAAAATAAACACTTTCAGAGTTAATAAAAGGTTTATTACAGTATATGATAAGGAAGGAGTTTGCATGGCCTAAAGTTCCCTATTAAGGAATAATGCTGAAAAAGGTGTAGTTTCCAAATTATTGGCTTCTCTCCTGTTGGTGCTGCTGTGGAAACGCCTCTGTCCCTCTTCATGTGTTTCCATGGTAGCTTATAGTTTAGTGATTCTAAGGACAGTCAAATCCATTCATAACCCATGATAACATTTTAAGATTGCATGCTATCAGCCTGAAAATTGCGTTGTTTTTTTTTCTTGATTTCATCAGAAAATGAATTTTCTGACCTCAGTCTGTAAATGCACAGCAGCATCACTCTCATCCATTTCCATCAGCGCCATTGTATGTGAAGCCATGTCAGTATTAACTCACCAGAGTCTGCCACAAACAGTCAGCTTTGAAGCCGGCAAGGCCACATCGCTCACAGTGTCCTGTGTGACTAAAAAATCCAGGTCTGCACAAAACAGGCTCAGAGTTGAGAAGAGGACATTTAAAAATGAAAAATAAAAAAAAAAACTTTCAAGCTCTGAAAAATACAAGGTTTTCAAGCAATAAAAACTTCCTTACAAAATAGTGAATATAGTTTTGTAGCAATTTTAATCAAATCGACGGAATACATAAAACCTCCTAATGAACCAAAGGCCATACTGTACTTAAAATCTTTATTAGGGAGTCATTTATGCCTGAGGTCGTGGCAGAATAGTTAAGAGGAATTATTCATGAAAAATGTTTTTACAGGACCACTGAGAGCGTGCACCGCAAAGTGTTCTTTCAGAGCAGCAAAGGCCATGACTGCAGATATAAAATCCACCTTTGAACACTCTTCCACTGTTAAATATCACCAGTCTTTGCTGCTCAGTGCATCCCAGGAGATATTAACACCAGCTTCATGATTTCCTGCAATTCCCACTGTAACTGTTACTGCAGAAATCGGTTTCTGTGCCTCTTCTCCGGTGGATTTCTTCCTGTATGACTGGTGAACCTGGCATTATCCATCAGTGTTTTAGGTCGCTGCAATGTTTTCTGCTATCAGACTCCACTGTAGCTGCTGTAGATATCTGGATGCTGTGATACAACTGCTGTGGAGTGGGTGTTGTAGTGTCTGGAGGATGGCCTTGGGCGTTCAAGACTAAGAAGGCAGAGACTGTGCTTGTTATGTGACAAGTTAAAGGCAGAATGAGTAGGAAAAAAACAATGTATAGACTCATACAAAAATAATCCTCTCCACCATCACTTCTAAACCACTAGCAGTGTGTGTTGGTGTGTGTGTCTGGATTTTCTGTTTCGCTGAGCTTGGGACTCTTCTGGGCGTCGGCCTTTCAGCAGGGGGTGTGTAGCTCCCAGCCAATCACAGTGCAGCTCAGGGCCAGATCAATAGCAAGGCATTCAGTGGGAAGCTATGAAAATTGCAGCTTTGAGCGATGGAAAAAATGAAGAGTAGTGAGGCGAAAAGCACAGTGGACAAAGCTCGCTCCACAGTGAGAGTGAATCTGGGGTTGGCTTTCATCCGCTGGTGGGCACTGAGGGAGAGGAGGAGGATGAAGAGCGATACTATGCTGGCCTGGGAGCTGTTGGACATGGAGGTGCCGATGGGCCAAATTTGTTTTCCCGGGATGTTGACAGAATGTTTAACATTTTGGGCGGTCGTTTCATTGCGTCGCCATCCTAGGAAATGAAACCCAAGAGCCAAGTTTGAATATTGTGTTTCCTCACACCATAAGTTCCTGTTAGTATGCCAGATTTGTGATGACAGAATTCTGTGGAAGGAAAATCTAAGAGACTACGGTGGGATGGAGGAGAAGATCAGGTGACAAATTGTTCGTGCCATCGCTGTTGATGGATTGAGCTCAAACAAACAACCGTGCAAATACACACCTCTGAGGCTGCCAACATGGTAGAGGATCCTGCGAAATGGTGTTTGCCTTCCTCTTATTAAATAATTAGATGGTGCATTTTTTTTTTTATAATTGTTGAAACTTCTTTCAAATACAAGAAAAGCAAATGTTTGTACAAAAACAAAGAAAAATGCTAAAGTGATTTAAAAAAAAATTCTGCCAGTTTTTATGTTAAATATTATGCCTGGTGCCAGTAAGAGAAAGAAGAAAACAAAGAAGGAGAAGAAGAAGGAGGCGAAAAAGAGGAAAAGAAGAAGGAGGAAGAAAAGAAGAAGAAGAAGAAGAAGAAGAAGAAGAAGAAGAAGAAGAAGAAGAAGAAGAAGGAGAAGATGAAAAAGAAGACACATACATCTGGATGACACAAAACCTGTGTTCGACCAGTTACCTTCTGGTGAAAAATACGCCACAAAAAATACAACATACAAAGAAATTGACCCAGGAGTGCAACATCCATCCCCAGTAGCTGTTTTTATGGACTGCTGTGTTTTTGGGGTGGATTGTTCTTTCAAATTGAAATTGCAGTCCTCCAATGGGGAGCAGTAATGTTATACATCAGCCCTGATAACTTATATAACCCTGCACAGCATGTTGTGAATGATCCTCAATTATGTAAGAGGCCTTCATTCCTCCCATGCTTTTGTTTCCCACTTGAAAAGCTTCCCCAGTTCCACAGTGATGACTTCGCATCTCAAAGCAAAGCAGCAAACCCACCAGACTTCCTCCCTGACTTCAGATTTGTGTCTATTTTTTGTCAGCCTATATCTGTTCTCTGTATTCAAATGAGCTCTCACTGGCTCACCGTGTCTTTAGAGCAAAGAAGTTTGACAATTTTTTTAATCAAGTATACATCTCAGTCGCACCACCCCACCCCCTTGCAAGATGACACCATTTAATTTACAAATCTCCTTAGACTAATTCCAGATATTTCGAGGCATGAAGAGATGGAGAGATGAGAGAAGGCAGTAAGAGAGCAGTATGGGGTAAAGAAAAAGAGAGAAAGGTGGAGAGAGGCAGGTAGAGAGAGAGAGACGGGTAAAGAGACAAAGAGCAGGATAAAGAAGGAGAGTGACAGACAGAAAGAGGAAAAAGGACCAAGAGGAATGGGAAATCTGCATGGAGCAAGATAAAAGAAAGAGAGAGAGAAAAAAAATGAAAGGCAGTTATAGAAAGGAGGAGAATCTTCACACATCCCAATAAAAACCAAACACAAAAGAGAGAGGGAGAGGTTGGGTTAGGGAGGGAGTACGACAGATAGAGAGACAGATAGAGCTGCCTCAGATCTTTTCAGACTTTGTCAGATGTTTTAATCTGAGGAGCGGCTGGTGAAGATGAGGCTGTGTCTATATCCTGCGGGCCAGATGAGACGATAACCCAGAGGAAAATGACTCGTTAGCACTGAGCAGCGGCTCCCACACTATTCAGAGGAGACCGTTTTAGTGAGGCCCGAGCAACCCAGCCTCCAGCCTTCCATCTGCACTGCAAGTCTGCTAATGAGAATAGGCAAAGATGCACTTGTGCGCGCTCTCCCGTATGAGCTGTTGCACTAGCTGTTGACTTGATTTGACTTGTATTTTTGAAATGTGTGCCTGACACCTTACGTTTCTCACACCCTGTCCTTTTCACTGTTGTCTTTGCATGTCTGGTTGCCGAGCCTCATAGCAAAGAGCGGGAAAAATAATTTTATTGTCAGTGTTGTTGCACTGTTGCAGTAGGAGCAGTAGCTTTAAGGCCATCAGCCGGCCTGTAAAGATTAGACCTAGGTATCATGTGATTCAGTTTGATACCAGCACCAAATGTTTTTTTGTTTGTTTGTTTGTTTGTTTGTTTTGTAACACTTTGGTTCAATCACAGCTTATCATTTAATGTTGTCCTTTTTGACAACCATATATACATATATTTTTCAAATTATCCTATATTATCCTAAAATAAAGCACATTTGGACTCCCAAGTCAGTGCACATTTTTCTCTTCATGTCAACAGTTTAAATGAAGCCATTAGGAAACATGTATTCATTTACTCAAAATGCAATTTTACAGGGAGGAAGAAAATCACGCTTTGGTTTACTCAAAACTACAAGACATTACTTTGACTTTGTAAATTATGTAACAGCCTAAATGTTAAATATTTAGAGCTATGTCAACAATATTTAACATTTCGAAATATTTTTGTTTCACAAGCTCAATGTGAGTCTCAACCAGCCACAAAAAAGCTAACTCAAGCTCTCTTCATTTTTTTTTCCAGAAACGAGTCTGCTCAAAGAGTAGACTTACATCCTCCCTTCATAGACATGACCTATTTCCCCCCTGTTCCTTAAGGGATCTATTTCATACTTACACTGCTACAGTAGTACATCTATCCATCTGTCAGAGGAGATTTAGGAGACAATCTGAAACATGTCATGGTTGGATGGAGGTGTGCAGCTCCCAAGGCCGTTTTATCTTAACACTGCCGGGCCACAGGGCTGAAAGTGACTCTACAGCTTTGTCTGCATGTGTGTGTGTGTGTGTGTGTGTGTGTGTGTGTGTGTGGATTGTTGGGAAGGAAGGAAGTAAACAAGGCCTGAGGGAGGCAAGGAACAAAAGGAAGACATAAGGAAAGATTGAAAGTGAAAGAAGGAATTGAGTGAGAAAGAGGAATTGAAGCCAGCAAGGAGTGAAGACAGTTGTGTCTGATGGATATTTCCTCAGAAAACCTCCCAGCAAGTTGACCTGCACAGGCTATAGGCACACTTATACCCCTTTTATACTGCCTTAAAAATCCGACTACCTTGCAGGACCTGAGCTCAGTGTAAATGGGTTAACTGACATTTTAGTCTTGCATTGTGAACCCTGCAGCACTCCTGAGTGATTATTGACTTCAGCTCCAATCAGTAAATGGGTCAGTTGGTAATTTGCAATTCAAAGGATAATGCAGGACACGCTCTACATTTTAGGTAGACAGTCCAAACATCAGTGTAACTTTAACTTTAAGATATTACACATGTGAATGTGTAACATGGTTAATTACCAATAAATCAACGCTAGACTAGACTCTGACATATTTTCATTGTGGCAAGATATTCCTGGGGCAGAACACAGTCAATTTGCCAATGCAAAGTTTGTACACCACAAAATACAGTTCAGTGCCATTCAGCTTGTGCACTGCTCTCTGTAAGCAGTTCAGCACCATGGACAGGGTTCCAGCTTGTATACTATGCTCTGTATGCAGTTCAGCACCATGGACAGCATCTCGACTTGTGCACTGCTCTCTGTAAGCAGTTCAGCACCATGGACAGGGCCTCAGCTTGTGTACTGTTCTCTGTAAGCAGGTCAGCACCATGGACAGGGTTTCAGCTTGTATACTATGCTCTGTAACTTTAACTATGAAGTTCAGCACCACGGACAGGGTCTCAGCTTGTGTACTGCTCTCTATAAGCACTTCAGCACCATGGACAGGGTCTCAGCTTGTGTACTGCTCTCTATAAGCACTTCAGCACCATGGACAGGGCCTCAGCTTGTGTACTGCTCTCTATAAGCACTTCAGCACCATGGACAACGTCTCAGCTTGTGTACTGCTCTCTGTAAGCAGGTCAGCACCATGGACAGGATCTCAGCCTGTGTATTACTGTCTGTATAAAGTTCAGCACCTTGGACAGTGTATCACCCTGTCTATTACTCTCTATACCCGCAGTTCAGCACCATGGACAGCCACATGAAGTGATAAAGGCAGTCCAGCTGATAGATATCCCTCACAAAATCCACAAAAAAGTCACAGGAACTACACCTATTAGGCCTGTTATGAAAAGGAAAGAAAGAATACATAAAGGAGGGAAAGAATCATGGCAACAGTGATGTGGTTCAGCGGTTGTGAGTATTTGTTTGGAGATGCATGATCAGAAAAAATAAACTGTAATATATTGATGCTGTCATGTATAAACCCCCATGATTCTATATATTTAAAGGTATAATACTGCATGTTGTTTTAGTCGGTAACTGGGTGAATTGCTAATTTGCACTCCAAGCGATAATGCAGGACATGCTCCTCAGTTTAGGTAGACATTCCAAACATCAGTGTAACTTTAACTTGTAAATATTTAAGTATTTGTCTGGAGATGAATGCCTCTCAATACCTTGATCTACAAATAATAATAATAATAACATCATCAACAACAAAAACAACAACAACAATAATAATAATAATAATACTGTCAGATTGATGTTCTCATTTAAAATTAACTCTAATGAATCTGTATTTGTACAGATGTAATACTGCATGTTTTTTGGTGGAGTTACAGGTATGTTTACCATATGTCTTATCTGCACTATATTCGAGGTGCTGTCACATTTCCTGCTGCAGTGTGTCAATCCTGTGTGATTTATCTGTCAGCTCCATTCAGCCAGTCAATGCATGCCCCAGTTGTGCTTGGCAAATAAATGTGATTATATTTATGTTCCCAATGACGTCCATGATCCCAGGGTGCATGAAACTATACGGCTGCGAGGATTTATGTTCATCCCTCAAGATTTTGAAAATAACATATATCTGAGAAGACCAACATTCTCCTTGTGACAACTTGCAACTCTGTCTCTGCACAGCAAATTTGAAAAGATTTGATTAAAATCTATTGGAGTGATGCTGTATTTGGTCGATTCTCGGTGGTCCTCCTCTGGTCATAAATGCATAAATATTTCTTGTGACCAAGGGTAGCCAGTCTGTTATGACATGTGGCATCGCAACATTTATGAAATGTTCATCGTATCTGTCCCTATCAAATAAACATTAAAAATGCAAATAAGTGAGTTTAGTTTTCCACTGTTCTAGTATGAATTTTCAGGGGTATGAGGTCTGTCTGAACCATTACTGCATTCACAAATTGAAAGTTTGGCCTGAGCTTTCTACCAGAGTAAAGAACATAAGGTCATCAATGTCAGTAGGGTTCTCCATAAAGGTCACGACTGTGCACAGAAACTCTGAGGAAGATTCAAATAAAAGGCGTTTGCACTGTTGCATTTACAGTGAAGATCTGCAGTGGAGGTCATGGCAAATCCATCGTCCTCGACCTGTCATTTCAGGGAGAAGATAACAGTAAAATGCTGTTTTTAGAATCCACGTTTCTCATTCCATGTTGGCCTTGTATTTTTTTCCTCAAGCTCCAGAATGCATTAGCTGTACTTTGAAATGAATCCAAAGCGGAATCAACAGCTAGCTACAACCTTGGTTCATACCTGTTTGAACCTGCAGCTGCTGCACACTGTAGTATGATCTTGTGCATGCGTGTGTGTGTGTGTGTGTGTGTGTGTGTGTGAGAGAGAGAGAGAGAGAGAGAGTATATTTGAATGTATGATGTATGTTAACAGAAAGAGGAAGGGGAGAAAAAAGGCAGATTGTTGGTGCTTGCACTCGAGTATTTCAGTGCATATGTGTGTGTTTGCATGGAAGTGTTTACTGTAGTGTGTGTGTGTGTGTGTGTGTGTGTGTATGTCAGGAAGAGACAGAGCGTGAGGAAAATAGAAAAAAATTCTCCCTCACTTTTTTGAAAAGTGAGTGAGATATTTGTTGTTTTTTTTAAACCAAATTTTCAAATCAAAACATTGTATAATATATTTTTGAAAAAATGTTTAAAACAGCAGCAGGCCACTGCAGCTCTGTCCATCTCCTGACACCTTAATACACACACTAAAGAAGAAGAGTGCTTGAGCTGGGCCGGCAGACAGAAGGCCTTGTTAGAGCCACAGAGACCCAGACAGACCGGAGAGGTAGAAAGCGAGGCAGGACACAAAGTGTGAACCTGGATGATAACAAACACTTAAACTGTCAAGGGACCCGGCGAAAATTGAGCGAGTGAACAGATGTGAGTGTGTGTCTATGTACTTGTGTGTGTATTTTTGAGGTTGTATATGTGTGTGTGTAGTGTGAGTGGGGGGGTGAAGCAGTAGCCAGAGGCAAGCTGGGTCACGGTGTCTCGGCTGCAGCAGCAAGGCTGTCACTCATATTGGCAATACAGAGGTAGAGGTCTGTGCAAACAAAACCTTCACACCAGACCACCAAAAGCAAAATGGGTCTGGAGAATTTCTCTAAACACAGTGAATTCAGCAGTGGTCAATTTACAAATAATACATCTATCCAGTAAGTCAGTGGTAGAATAACTCAAAAAAAAGATTTGACGCAATTTCCATGTTCAGTTTTTACAGTACATGTATGCAAATGTTGCAGTCTGCCAAAACATCTTTTACTCTCGTCAAACCACTAAAAAGGAAATGTATTGTGCATAGGATCAGCTTTGTACAGTGGGCCACATTACAGAATAAAAGCCTAACATATCATCCTATCAGTATCATCATTAAATTATAAATCCAACTTGGCTTTCTAATTCAACTTTGACTTCTGCCTTTTTTTCCTGTCATGACATCCACTCTGCTGTGCCGAGGCTCAGGACTCACTGCAGGACACAGAAAACACAGTCACAGTTTCTTTGGATTGTCTCCTAGAGCTATCCAACAGAGTATCAATTGATGTAGAAATTAAATATCAACAAGAGCTCAGGAGAAAATCAATGAGCCATTAATTAGATTCCAACAACATATTGGCATATCTATTGGCATTCTTTGTATGTGTTTGCTGAATTTGACATGATTTTGATTATTATGAAACCCACCAGAGTTCTGGGCAAGATGCGCCCACAGGGAGAGGGCTGCTTTTGCAAACTGACAACAAGCCAACAAATTTTATGACCAATCACAACACAGGTGTGCCTACCTCAACCCCCGAAATCTGGTGGGATTTATTATAATAATGCTTTACAGACATGTTGAAATGTAATGTATGGCTTATTTATATTCTACTGAGCTCTTGTTGATGTTTAACATACTGTATATCAATTGACATTCTGTTGAATATAGGGGGCTATTTAAATCAAGTGTTACTGAAAATACTAAATGATCTTGACAACACATTTCATCTGCCTTAAATTAACGTTTTTCAGTTGGGGTTTTTTCTTGTCTCTAAGTGCTCACACCAGATAGCTAGGCTTGTTTCCCCCCTATTGTTTTATCTTCTTTTCCCCAATACTCCATCAAAAGGCATTTTGTCGCCTGGCAGGTCATCACTGTATGAATTTGTTCTTGCATGATTACAGAGAGGTTAGAGAACAAATAAATGACAGATTATCCTGCTGACATGATATGTCACTGATGTCAGTCATGAGTCAACAACAGTGGACAGCCAGACTCGGCTCGCTGTGCTCTACCTCACTGTCAGCTCTGCTTCAGTGGCTCTCCACGGGGCTGCTCAGTGCCATGCAGATATCAGACTGTCAGCATTAGACATCCATCCATGCATCCATTTTCCATACCCACTCATTCTTAATCAGGGCTGCAGCCTCTCCCAGCATGCACTGGGCTGAAGCCATGGAAACACCCTGGACAAGTCAACATCAAACTTTTGATTTGATTTTTTAGGTGCAGATCAGTCTGTGAATCATTTAAAGTGATGAAGGCTGAATTTCTAAACCTTTTACACCGTTTGCCAGCCAGTGGTGCTGATAATGGATAGAGGGGTGGAGAGCAGGATGGAGTGGCATGATGGCAGTGTAGCTAGACTGGTTTGTGTAGTGCTTATTGTGACAGTTTGAGACATGTTGAACTAAAATCCAAAACCAGTGATTCTGTGTAAAAACATATTGCAGGGCCTTATTAGGAAACGATTTGGAAATACAACAACATATTACTGTTCTTGCTCTTTGCAAACTTAATGTGGACTGTTGAAGAATTTGTTCCAAAATTAAATATTCACCATTTGAATAAAGCAATGTTTATTCATAAAATGATGAAAATCACCAAATTCAAACACAATATGGGATGTTTCAATGGAGATTGGGAAAGCTCTGTTGACAAATTGTGATTTCTGCAGGCCGGACCCTCTGCAGTGCAGAAATCTCAGACCTATCATTCACACTCTGCAGGTGGCAGTAGCTTCGAGGTTAGAGAAGCGGGCTCATGGGCAGAAGGTCGTCCAAAGATGGATCCATCTGCTTCCCCCTCCATTAGCAACTACTGTTAAGGTGCCCTTTAGCAAGGCTCTCAACCTCCATCTGCTCAGTGGCCAACAGGAGCAGACTGGTCATACTGGGCAACTCACAAGTGTGAATTTTAAAGCAAGGCGTTGTGGAAAAACAGTATGTGTGCCCAGTCAACTTTCTTTAGGAAAATATAGGCTGAAAAATTGCTATGGCAGTCGTCAAAATGTATATATTGCATGCTGGAAAAAAAATCTTTAATTTTACTGCTTCAGAGTGACAAAACCAGGCACCAAGACTCGCTGAGAGAGTGCCTGCATAATAAAACTTTAAAGCTCCTCAGATCTTTACTCAAGGCTGACAGCGCCTTCAAAACACTGCACAATCGCTTCACACACCTCATCCGCCAAAGTAACTCACTGGAGAACACCAACAATTTTTTAATAAATCAAATGCAGCCCCCAGTGTTTGCAATGCACCTCGCAATTATTTACAATCCTCCTCTGACAAGGTAATTTAAACTGAACCACAGGAATATAAAGCATGTAAATGGCTTCAGTCCAACACACAGTTTTTCTAGTGTGCCACAAAATTATGAACTAACTCCATTTGTTGAGACAATTCAAACTCAGCATTAAATATGTATGTAAATAAATCCCATATAATATAATTCCCAGTACTTCCAAGAAGACATGGTTTTTAACAAACACCATCCATAAGGGCAATCAAGCTTTAACCATGGTGATAATAATAAATATTTAAATGCATGAAATACAAAAACAAAACAAAACAAAACATTACATGGATGTTTAATATTTATTATGGAGTACAGACAAGCTAAGATGATGCTTTAGGGAGCAAAAGGTTGTTACAGGTTTGATCCCACCAATATAGACGTATTGAAGGCTAAGTGAGACATATCCATGAACCTCAGCAGTAACAGCATGGCGGTGCATAAAATAAAACTTTACACAACTGTGACAGAGCCTCACTTTTTGAATATTTTTTAAATTTGGCTTGACATTTTCAACCTGTAAAAAATTATTAAAAAAATCACTTGGTCAGCAATCAATCTCACCAATCACAAATCAAGTTTGGACTTTGGCTTCGACTGGCAAGCAAGTGCTTTTCACTTTGTACCACTGACAATTTTTCTAATTCATGAATGGAAGAAAACACTTTATGGTGATATTGAAGTAATGTGTGCTGATTTCTGGAGGGTAGCACATTACATATCCATAAGCTTCAACCACAGATGAAGTGAGCATGATGTCACCTGTTGTCTCACTGGTCGTTTTGAAGCCAGGAGTTTGTGTTTCTGAGTTGCCACCATGTTGTCAGTTTTTTGGAGCCGCACCAGCCTGATGACAGCAAAAGGCAGAGCGATGCATAGGCAAACACAATCTGAAACAGCAGCATGTTATAGTAAAGCCCTTTGTGACTGAAAACAGGGATTTGGGCTCCAAAAAACATGCATCTGGACTTGAACTTTAAATTTTGGATGCTAGTTCATAACACCTACAGTTCAAAATCATCCTTCATGTTGCTTGAGCTGCACATGCACTGAGGTTACGGATGCCAATAGACAGAAATATGTCAATTTTGGGTTACAAAGATAGTTTTTGGAATGCAATAATAGTTGCAAATCTTTCTGGGAGCACATCTTTCTGGAAGCATCTTGGATGGAAGCATCATTTCAAAACCTCAAATGTAAATAGTGCTTGTTTCTCTTTGGTAAGTTTGCACAAAGTCGAGTTTGATTTTCTCCTGCTGGATGCAACACGGAGAGAGGAAGGTGTTGATGAGCCGACCCGCCCTCAGCTCGTCTCTCTGGTAATGTTTGATTAGCGTTACAGCTGCTGCTGCTGTTGTTGTCGGTGTCAAC
>OMLB01049064.1:0-11567 GCA_900302555.1 Myripristis jacobus | reverse complement strand
GCGGCCCAGGAGGACCGGGCATGCTGGCCCGCCGCTTCAAAGCTAATCTTTATTTTTAGGAATCAGTGGAATCAGTCAGCAGCTCCCCCGGTGATACTCCAGGGGGTTAGAGAGAGAGAGAGAGGAAGACACTCTGTGCTCTCCATCGCAGCCGCACACACACAAGCAAGGGGGCACACACACACACACACACACACACACCACCTCTGGACACGATCAGTCCAAATACAGAGATACACGAAGCTGGCAGTGTAGTACAAAAGCTACAACAAAGCTTTGAGACACAGAGAGAAATGGAGTGCACACCACAGAGGGGACTGGCAGAGGACACAGCGGGGAGAGACACAGCCTGCAAAAGAGCAGACTACAAAAAAAAAAAAAAAAAAAAAAGAAAGCATTTTGGGGATGTTCTTTGCATGACACCTGACTCCTCGCAGCGAGCAGAGAGAGGAGATGAGGGGAAGGGAAGCGGAGAGGGACGAGGGAGCGCGCTGGATTTCCAAACGAGCGGTGAAGTGTGCGTTCGCCTCCCGTGGCCCCGCTTTGCTGGGAGAGCGGCTCATTCATCCAGAAAACAAATTGCTCTCCTATATCTGAATGACTGCTTTTGGAAGAAGCCAGATGTTACCTTTCATGTGGTAATGGGATTATTCATTAAGAGTCACATTTTTTATTTTTTATTTTTTTTCCCCCCCTTCCCTGCATGCTGGACGACAACAAACAAGCGGTTGAGGTGAAGCGTGTGTGTGTGTGTGTGTGTGTGTGTGCCTGTGTACGTGCTGCATACTGAAAGGCACATTTCACACCTGATCCCACCTGGCTCTTGTTACCTGCGTACACTGGTGTGTGTGTGTGTGTGTGAGTGTGTGTGTGCGCCCTGCAGCTTTATAACCAGATAAAGTCGCACTGTCGTAAAGGGAGGGGAGGGATGCTGTGTGCGACTTTCAAAGGCGCGCCAAGGATCAACCGACTCAACTTTCGACTCAACTGGCAAAAACGTGGAATAAGCACAAAATCTGATGACTGAGGCTACATGGTTCTCATTATTGGGCCCGCCCACAGATAAATGACATGGATATTTCACATTTTTGTCAGCTGAGTCTAAATGTTTCCCACTTGAAACGACGATCTGCGATTTCTAATATATTAATTTCTCCCGGCACAGCGTTCACTCACTCGTTATCATTGATTTATGATATGTAATAAAGGGAGGGAGGTCAGAGGTCAGTGTCAGCTAATATGCATGCCCCATCCGTCAGTGCGTTGCTCCATCACACATTAGCAAGGGGGGGGATGCTGACCGCCACAAGGGCTCGGACCTGGGCCTCTATGTCATCCTGCTGCCCCCAATTTCCTCGAAGCAACTCAAACAGTTTTTTAACCCTGTCAATAGAAATGAGAGTGACCCCTGACACAGTGAGAGGTGATTAGCTGGTCCCGATCCTGCGGCGATTTCGAGAAAAACCGGCCTGTGACTGAGAGGCGACGGCGTTTGATCACCTCGGCGGTCGAGTGTCCCGCACAAGTGTCCTTGAGGAAGACACCGACTCCCCACCTTGTCGCTCACTGTCACTCATTCCGGATAAAAAGTGTCAAGCGAAAGCCTGGAATGTAAATGGTATGTTCGTGCCATCTGACGGTATCACCCGCAGAGACTTTCGGCGCGCTTTGGATCTGTGACAGGTCCATGTTAGGTGGAGGAAAACTCCTGCGCACTCGGGAGGGCCTTCACGCTGAAACTACTGTGCTTTAATCTAGACTGAAAGAAAAAAAATGAAAATAAAGAAATTGTGAAATTAAGTGCTTATGTATTTTTTATTTTTCTAAACTGCAGACCTTTTTTCCTCTTTTATTGTAAGGTAGCGTTTCACAGATTGCCTCCCACTCTGCAATGGCATTACCACTTAAATTCATGAGATTCAGTGGAACTGACAATATGATGCATCTTACAGACAAGAGAGGATGGCTTTAGCCGTCTCTCTCTTCGCCCGTCTCTGTCTATTTCGGTTCATGGCTTCTTTTTCCATGGCTTCACCTTGCCTCCTCCTCTCCATCTCTGTCTATTTTACTCACTTTCAATTCTCCTCCATCCAAGCACAGTGAGAAGTCTTTACCCTCCTCTCTTTCTCCTCCAACCTGTTTATTCTAGTCCCTTCCTCGCCCTTCCAGTGGTGTGTGTGTGTGTGTGTGTGTGTGTGTGTGTGTTGTGTGTGTGTCATTTCTTTGCTAGGGAAGACTAGTAGGAATCTGAGAACAACAGGGGAGTTCTCTAGTTATCCATCAGCTCTGAAACCTCAGTGTGTCTGGAAGGCAAAGAGAGAGGGAGAGACAAAGGCAAAGTGAGGAGGCAAAAGAGAGGAGGAGAACGAGACAGAGAGAAAGAGGCTGAGAAAGAAAAGAGAGAGGGAAACAAAGAAAGAGAGAGGTATGATGTTCTGTCGAGAGACGACGAGCAGAGGAAGGCAGAGAGTGATCTGGTGCATTCTGATTAGAGCAGGCAGCCTCTGCAGCACACATCCTTTCCTGAGATCTGATCTCTATGTAGCCTCTATGTTCGGTGACGTATGGATTACAGGCTCGCTGCGAATTCATCAAGCCTCCCAGAGCCCACCTGGGGTTTCGGCATAGCACACATAGCCAACTAACAGCTTACAGCAAGTAGGAAAATGACTGAAGGGGGGGGAAAGTACAATTCAGTGGGGAGAAAGTGAGTAAAAAAGAATAAGGCCACAAAGTACATAAGCAGTTGTCAGAAGACAGGAAGAGAAGTCGTATATAAAGTAGCGCCATATTGACAAATACTGTATTGCAGCACAATTACTGTTTCTAGCATCATATCGGAGATGATGACTAAGGCACAGCTCACAATTTGAGCCCGTGAAGGCTCATCTAGAGTTAATATCCGCAGTGGAAAAAGTCTTGCGGTGAAACTCCTGTCCCAGCTGCTCCCTCATCCTCACACACACACACACACACACACACACAAACAGCACACATCGAGACGCAATTAAATGGATGAGATTGAGAAGAAAGATACATAAGTCAAAATATAGCTGGAACATATGGTTAATTTAATAAAAGCCGTGCATATGGCAGAAACTCACGATATATAAGGGTATTTCAAAGTCCCGTGGATTAACGTGGGATCTGATTGGATTGAAATGCAATGGAGGCAAAGCATGTTGGTGTTTCTTGACTAACGAGACTGCAATGCATTACACTCCCAGCAAACAAATACGCCCCTGCTATTATTACTGCAATAGCTCTTAGGACAGACTGATCCCGAGCCCAATCTTTAAAATGGTGCTTTGAAACAGTGGATCCCTGATGAGTGAGCAACAATTACTCGAAACACAATCCCTTAAAACCCCCGCGGTTTCCAGCGCCCCTCCATCTTACAGTATTAAGCTGCCATTAACTGACAAAGGATTTGCTGCATTTGGTGTCAACCCTAATGTATGGCTGCTATCCCTCAACGCTGCGCTGCACGGGTCAGTCGTTCAGTTATATATGCCGTCCCATCACACCCTGCGAGCACGTGGGCGCGCATGCTCCCTCACACGCTCCCAATAAAAAACAAACCAACACCGAGAGCTGACCTTAACCACGCAATCTAAACTGAACGACGAGCCTCCGTATCTTTTTTTTTTTTTTTTTTACTGCATAATCAATGTGCTTTTAAGAGACAGATCAAAGACTTTTCAAAACACTACTAAGCCCCGTGTAATTATGAGCAGAAGCTGACAGAGGAGAGGAGAGGGGAAAACAAAACAAGAGTAGATAAAGCTGGATTACAGTGGGGCTTGGCACTTCCATGAGTGTGATGATAGTGCCGTGCTCATTTGTTCAGGCAGCATCTGAGGCCATGCTGAGCTGTAATAATGTAAAACTGTAGCAATCAGAGAGCGGGAATTTGCCGTTGATCACATAACGCAGGGGCAGACTTGAGGCTGACTTCACCCATAATGGAAAAAACACAATGCCGGCTGCATATATTTTCCTGTGGTTTCATTTAGCAAATAACACACAGAGCCAAGCTGTCATTGTGCATTTTGAGAGGGCAAAGACCTTGAAATAACAGAGTTTTGGCCCAAGTGCACCATCTACCCCGTAATTGTGGCAAATAACATCTAAAAGCGTGTCACTGCTGTATTTCAATAGGTTGATACCAGGCATGTATGACTCAACAGCGCATGATTGCGGTATCTTTGAGGCAAACTGTCAATCAAACAGTTGAAACACAGACTGAGCATATAATAAGCGACGCACTAGGCGATGTGAGCGTCAAAATTTGCTAGGAATTACTGGTACTGGAAATTAAGCTCATGAAAATCTTTTAAATGTTTTAACAAGAAAGGCTGCAGAGGTTGGCGGTGTTAATTGATATGTAGGGCCATATTTCCAGGGTGATGAATTCACTGGGTTTGTGATCCATGTATTAATGAATTTTCCCTTTGGTGGAGCAGAAGCGATAATACAAAAGTAGTCAGGCTTGAAGTCATGGTAAACATTAAAACCTCAGGTTGAGCCAGGACACTGAAGTTTCTACCTCTTGAGGTTTTACCTCCAGCGACCAAAAGTTCAATTAGGCAACTGCCATTCACAAAACTGCTGACTCATAAAAAAAAAATCGCCCCTTTTCAAAATAACAAGCAATCTGGAGCCATTTACTCATTCAAGGTACACTGCATTAAATGAGCACGTACTCTGAGCATCACGACCACTTCCATTAAAGGATAATGAATTGCATTACTGCCGCGTTCCAGATTGTCCTTAGAGCAATCCAAAGCTTCAAAGAATGGACGATTTAACAGAGAAACCCTCCCAAGAGCCCGTGGTGCTCAACAGGCCCTTGTGTCCACTAATCACGGTTGAAATTCACTCGTCTGGTTTACGCGCACTGTTCCTAGTGGGTATGAAAACGCATGCTCAGGTCAAACGCCTAAAATTTGACCTGAACAGTGACCCGTAAGCACCGGCGTGATGGCCAAGTGTGCTGCGCTTTTAAAAGGAGGTCAGATGTGAGCGTGGGTCTGCCATGCTCATGACTTCCTGTGGGGGCTGTTTTTGGTCTCTCCTATTGGGTAGCAATAGTGGGTCAGTTCACTTCACTAACTTGCCCCTAAAAAAAGAATCAGGGCCACCCTTAACAGGGGCAGTTGTCATGGCCTTGCGTGATGATGAGTCATGCTGTTTATGCAAGCGGCCTGGGGGTGGTGTTTTAGCCCGAGGCGAGATCTGCGATGCTGCTACAGTCGCCCAGACTCAAACCCGATGGATAACAAATCAGATCTGTGGAGTCAGGCAGGCATCATTCACCCTGCAGTGTTGACACGTCAAAAGGGATCAGACTTAAATTAGGATGTGATACAATACCATGAAACTATGCATTCTAAGGCTCGCATTCTGGGGAAGGAGAGTGGGGACGGGATAGGATGGGGAAATATTGCTTAGTGTATGCCTCAACATGGCTGCGAAAAATGAAAATGAAAATGAAAATGAATTTGTGCTCTCTTGGCAGATGATATTTAAAATGCTGGTGTCTCTGATTACACACCTGCATGTAAATTTGGACACCATAATGAATCGCAATGTTTCATTCTTGGCTCTACTTAAAACCTGGAAGTATTCACACGGTAAACACTGACCTCATTTGGAGAGTGGAAACAGGGTAACAGTTTAATCTCTTATTCAAAATGTCATCCATTGAGCAAACATGGAGAGGACATTGAGAGTGATGGACCAGAAGAGCATGGCCATGCTGCTGAATAGATAATCGCCGAAGCAGCCGCATAAACGTCACAAAGTCACAGGCAGTTGAAAGGCAGAGAACAAATACATTAAATGAAAAATAAAATAAAGTGAAATAAAAAACCTCCACTGCTACGTTAGTCACTTTCAAATATCTGAAATGCCGCACGGATGGGGCAATAATTGGAAAATTAATTCACTGGATTGTGCCATACACAACCCCAATTCTTTCGCTTACATAATTACATGGTTGCTTCTCACTACGCCCTCGCAGCTCAATCAACTTAATGGCGAGGGGGTCAGGAGTGATTACATGAACACAATGAAAGGAGCTGATCTTTATGGTCTAACAGTGTTGCTCTGTGTTCCCACTGATGACAACACTGTACACTTGTTTCTGCCGTGGCCTTTGTATGCGCATCACTAAACTGACTGGGTTGATGAGTGCAAATGCTGCTAACTTTCATCCGGTGCCATGTATGGAGCTGTCTTTGACATATTACAGTATGTTTTCTGTGCTGGCCTTGCCGACTGAGTTTATATTTGGACACAGAAATTGCATTGCACCGCGCTGCATGGTCACTTGGTCGAGTAAGCTTCTGTGATTACCTGTCTGCTGAGACTCAAACACATCTGCCTGCACAGGAGAGGGCTGCCATGTCCAACCTGTATGAATGGGCATGCTGGGCAGACTCTTTGCCCTATTCCACCCTTAGGCATGATTTAGACTTACTTGTTGGGCTTGGGGTGTTATCTTCCACACAGCTCAAAGCCTTGATGCAACACTTCTCTGGTGCTGTGTGTGTGTTTGTGGGTGGGTGCACGGGGGGCTGTCATTAATGTCTGCAGATTAGATTGTGAAGATAAAGACGGGCGAGAGCTTCCTGCAGATAGGCGGCCACTGCTCCACTGACACACCGAGCTGCCCAGAGAGCTTTAATTTAATAATAGAGAGCTTGGCTCCTAATTTGATAGAGACCGAGAGACGAGACATCCAGTCCATTGTTCGCAGGTAAATAAACAGGCAGGTTTGAAATAGGAAGTCATTCCCTGTTGACAGGGAACAGTCGCGGCACATAAGCTGAGAAGGATAATTGTCCTATCTGATTCAGCATCTATATAAGCATGTGGAGTATTTTTTTATTGTAAATCAGCAGGCAAGAGGAGAATTATATATCTGTCAGAGCCTCAGAGGCAAACTGCAGAGTCGTGATGCAACTACCTGTTGTGTTGGTGAAAGATAATTGATTGTCTCTGCTTTGGAAGTTTTTTTCCTTAGGGGGGTTGCTGTACAGCTCTCTGACCAAAGTCTGTTTGTTTGCAAGAATTGTCCCCATTTTGCAGTCTTTATCTCTTTCTCTGTTCATTTAGAAAATAGAATATGAACAAACCCGACCCATATGTACGCCACAGGAGGGGCCATGCACATACGAACAGACATGCACCGATTAGTTTTCACTTTATTATAAGTTGTGAAGGAGAAATGACAGACAATGGAGAATCCTGCCGAACTTAAAGAATTACAGCAGTAAACTGTGTTGCTGTTGTGTGTACATTGCTACGACTAGTGACTGTGAGAGTGTGCATTGTTGAGTGCAGTCAGTTGTAAGACAAAGCCAAGTGACTGATGGCCACTGGAAAAGCTCCCATACAAACTGTTAGACACAGTCATTGACTTAGAGAGTGGGTGAGGAGGAGCAGGAGGAAGAGTCGCTGTGAAAGATGTGGTAACTGGCAATGATAAATGAGTGAAAAAAAATCTAAAATTGGAGTCATTGGTTTCACAGAGAAGATTAAAGGCATGATGGAAATCTGTTAGGATTATTTTTTAGGCCATGCTAAAACCTAACCCTTGCAGCTCTCGAGTAAATAAAAGCAGAAAGATTGGCAAGCATACAGACCATAGCCAACTGGCAATAGCAGTTGGAAGGGTTTTCTCTCCAGGGGGAAATGCATATGGAAACTTTAGAGCTCCTGCATAAAATCACTATGCCTCAAAACAAAAGTCTTTGTCTATTTCTGATTGTTATGGAGGCGAGGTTAGCTGAAATCATTTTTCTAAATAACACAAATCTGCTAATTGAATATTTGCATTTGCCATGCTTTTGGCATGCATAATGATATACATCCAATAATTGTGCCTCCTAATGATATTCATTAAGTAATTGCCCAAGTTCCTTCCTTCTCCCAGAGCTTACAGAGCATGTATTCTGTAGTGGGCTATATAATAGTCAGGCTAGGGTCTTTGTCTGAGCCATTCATTACCTGTGATTAACACAGTGTCTCTTCTCCATGCCTCTCAGGAACCATGGTGAGCAAGGAGGGCGGCAAATGCATGCTCACCAACTCTGAGTCTGACTCAGAGGCGGCGCCCTCACCCTCCACCTCACTGGCGTTGGAAGTGAAGTATTCCCTGGAAGCCAGCCGACAGGTGAGGAAGAGAAACAAGGCCCTGCAAGTTCGTTTCAAGGACATCTGTGAGGCACAGAATGAGCAAAGGGAGGCGGCGTTGCAAGCAGCGGGGAAGGCTGGCAAACCTGTCTCATACAAGGTGGCGTACCGCAAATACATGACCGTCCCTGCTCGCAGATCCATCCCAAACGTAACAAAGAGCACGGGAGTGCAGACATCCCCTGACCTGAAGAAACGCTATCAGACCTTCCCTTTTGAACGCAAGAAAGGCCACACCTTTAAACATGTGGCGTCGGTGGAAACTTATAAAGGTCAGAACAACGGTTTTGTCATGGAGGTGAAGCAGTCCAAGGCTGCTGAGCAGGGTTTAGATGAGGAGGAGGAGGAGGGAGCCTGTGGGGGGAGTGGAGTCCGGAGGACCAGAGCTCTGCTCCATACTAATGAGTGCACTGCCACAGTGGAGCAGCACACTGCACCTGACGGCCTGTGCTCTGACGCTCTGCTGCTCAGCTGCTCTGCGGACACAGACTGCCTTCCAGACACACCTAGAGGAAGCGGAGCCGGAGCACAGGCAGAGTACCAGCTCTGCAGTGTCCCGTCCAAACCCAGGGCAGGATTACAACACAGGGAGGCAGACACAGACCGCTCGACCAAGAGGCAGCTGCTGAACCTGGAGGAGGGCTCATCCCGCACCCTGCCGGACAGGGCCTCCAAGGTTACGGGCCCCATTGCCTGGAACTCCCTCACGCAAGTGGAGTGCCTGGACAGTCCGTCTGTGCGGAGCAAGCGTAAGAAAGGCCTGCAGCTCAACGGGCTGCAGTCTCAAACGCTGCCCCGTCCCAGTGGAGGCTGTACAACACAGGCACAGTGTCACACAGGACAGCTGTCTGCCCAGCCTCTACGGGGCATGGAGGAGCCTCTGTCGCCCTGCGGAGTTGGAGAGGCTGGGGGGGCACCGCCGGACACAGGTTCAGGGGAAGCATGTAAGCAAATAGTGCCTGTGAATCAGGAGGGGGATGTTAAAGCACAGCTCCAGGCCATGGAGAACCTGATCAGCTCCAGCCAAGAGACCATCAAGGTGCTGCTGGGAGTCATCCAGGAACTGGAGAAGGGTGAGGCCCACCGAGAGGGGTAAGATATCATCACTTGTTAGTGTGATATAATTATAACATGCCAAGCCAAAAGAAATAAAAATCTTTAAGAGATGGCATAACTCATACTTAAAGGAAAAGGGCCTGGTCTGGGTCTATGTAGTTAGATAACATGGTCTAATCACCGGGCTGAGACAATGAAACATCAGAGCCACAGAGCACATTACAATTCAGCATAAGCAGCGCATGTGTCCTCTTGTACCTCCTGATGTGTCGCAGTACAATATTTCCACAAAGAGCCTGGGCACAAGCATGCATATTTGACTGCTCTTCAGAGGAGCCTCTATTGAACGGCTCACAGAGGAAAGATTCAGATGTGCGATGTTGGGCGGACGGTGAGGGGTGGGCAGGGGACGTTACAGTAGGATGTAACTAGGGTGATGTGGCTTTTACTTGGACGTGCCCCGCGCCGCTATTAGAGCACAATGTCCTTTTGTGATAATTTCCCCCCACATATCATAGCAGAACCTCTGCAGGACTAATATACAGGCCAATCATCTCGCTCAATTTGGTCCGATTGGTTTGATGACCCGTGGTATGAAACACTGCCACACAGGATGTGGCTTTTAATCATAAACCCAAGGTTAGGAGACAACTGAGATATTCTACTTTTGAATGGAAACCACTCACTCGATGATCCTGCCCACTGATGAAAAAGCCACTCAACTGAATACATCACCATCTGTGAGAGATTAATATCCTTATTATGGTAATGTCTTTTTAATCGATTCTTGATACAATGACTCAGGAGTTTGCTTTATGGCTACATGCATGTATAGTATAGGAGCTCATATGGGAATCAAAGCAATGTGAAGCTGAAAATCAAAAACACCCACTTTAAGAAAGACATGGAATGATGTATTCGTGTTGTTTTGCCCTTTTAGCAAAATACTGATCTAGACAGCAAGGTTGCCTTATCTAGCTGTGCAACATAATGGTAATCTAGTGAGTCCAGGGCCTTCGAAAAAGCCATGGCCTGTGAAAAAGCCATTTGCTCTACGATGTAAATTGAGTATATACAAAGGGACTCCAGATAGCATCTAGCCAGTTGAAATACAGGATTGTCTATCTAAAGGGATGAGACAAACAAAATGGGCAATTTGTTGAGTCAATTGCTGGGGCTCTGTGCTCAGATCTCTATCTGCTTGGACCAGCACGGTGTGGCACAGCATGAGAGAATCCAAATAGTCAACATCAGATACCAACTTGGTGTCCAAAACCTGTGGGAATAAGGAGAAAAGGGAAAAAAAACTCACCTATCAATCTCATAAATAAGTCAAGGTCACACACAAAGTGCACAGGCCCTCTCTTAGTATCAACTCAACTGGTTACCAGATTAAAACTCTTCTCCAACAAAGCTTCAACAAGGAATTCACACCATCTGAAAAAGGCAATTACCGTCCCCCCTCAACCCTTCATGAGGCACCCTTAATCTCCTTATCACCAAACTCAGAAAATTCTGCTCAGAGTGAAAAAGTAAGCAAACATGTGGGCGCCACATAGGGAGCCATCTCCTATGTGTTGCCTAGCACATCTGTCTTATCAGATGTGTGGAGTGTGGCAGGCAGGGGAGAGGAGAGGAGAGAAGGAACAGTATAGTCGACAAAATAAGAGAGTTTGCCTTCGTCATGACTGGTTGAGTCACAATGATGTGTGGACGCGCCATATGGTGTGGTTTTTCGGCGATTAAAACCTAAATTGTCATTGGGAATGATTAGTCGCTGGTGTTTTCAAGGGTCAGCTGGCCATACACTTTAAAGAACAAGCACTTAGATGCTTAAGTCGCCGGCCATACAGTTATTAAAAAAGCCTAACTTTTGTATAAGTCACTGAGCAGCGTAAGCCTCTTGTAATCCATCTGAGGCCGACTGCACTTCCACTTCTCGCCATAGACACAGTCCTCTTCTTGCTTCTTGTTACTGTACATGTTTCCAATTTTCAGTGTTTTTCGTGAGCCAAGCAGAAATTGTAATGCTGCCTTTGTCACACTACATTAGCTCCATTCTCCTCGCGCAGAAATGTCACCGGCCCAACAAATAAGAGCCCCCAGAGGCTATAGGTGGATTGTGAGTGCAATTACATGTGTTATATTACTGCTTATGTTATATGACATTGATTTTTCATGTAAGGAAACGCAACGCCTGGTGCGATTATCAGGAAGCACGCGTGCACGACACACCCTTTAGACACAAAATGCAATTCCACGCCTAATGTGCTACGTCCACAACACAACACAACGCACAGTGACGCAGT